>JADLZK010002893.1:0-13019 GCA_015847255.1 Hyparrhenia diplandra | reverse complement strand
GTAGCCTCTGCAGACCACGCAACCTCCCCATGCCGCCACGCGCCGGCCCTTCCCGCCCGACTGAACACCTCGGAAGCTCTTGAGGCCCAAACCCGGGCCGAACCCGGCGCCGGGAGCGGTTTTGAGGCCCAAAACCACCAAACCTCAGCGCCGATGGTTTTTGCAAACCGCAAACCTCCTCGAAACCGATGTCATACGCCCGTCTTGGCACGCCCGAGTCGTCAAGTCATCCGAGCTCAGCAGCTACGCACGCGCTTCGCCGTCTTGACCCGATCGACCGCGGTCTGCCACGTCCTCTTGCATCCGTGCGATGTCGGATCGATGCTTTCGACCACCATGGCCTTGCCTAGCCGCCAGCCGATCCCTCGGTCCTAAGCCTCACGTCCGTCGCCTTCACCTCCGGCGGTCAAAGTCGGCGACACGTCCTCCTTGCCAGCCCTTTACCTCGCCGTCGGCTACCATCTCAGAGGCTCCACACGCACAACACGAACCAGAATCGTCTTACGACACACTCCGTGCTTGCTAGGTGAACATAGCCGAAGCACATAAAGATAGAAAAATAGAAGGAGAATGTTGGCGGTGATGATCGACGTCGCCGAAAGCCCAAGCAGCATGTGGCTAAATCAGCCGTGTGTTCGCAATGTGTTTTCCCGTCACCATCGGTAGCCAAGGGGACAAATAGCCCAGCAATATCAGACAACTGTATACTATATATCGGGTTCAGCGATTCATGAGCACCGTATGTTTTTCCATCATATCATCACGGTAATTCGAGGAGATGGAGAAAACGATCAGAGAATAACCCAACAATACGAGACAAATAATATGTATAGCGAATCATGGCCATTTTCCATCACCGTCGGTAGACAAGGGACAAATGGCCCAACAATATAGAGACAAGAAATACCAATCGCTATGAGGTGATTGGTCTCTTCTGATAGCAGAGGCCAGGCATGAGGTCCAAATATTGACCTGAGGCTGAGAGACAAATGTTGGGTCCAAAGTCACTTCCTCAATACTCGGAGATAGCAAGCGGATCACGTAGCTGTATGGTCTCGAGGCAATGGAATCGTCATTCTTATATTATTGTGAATTTGTTTTATCATTTTCTTAATCTGAATAAGAAATCCTTGCTTGCATTGGTGTTCAAATTATGCAGAGTACGTACATCCGAGAATCAAAAATTTTCACGTTGATTCGCAACAAATCAAAATTTGTCACCATGCCATAATAGTCGATTAATATAAGCAACCGATGGATCGATCGAGCCTGCACACAGCTAATGACCACACCGCTGTCAAAACAAACTAATTACCGCAGTTACATGTTACAAGGAAGGAAGAACCGAAGAAGTTAGTACGTACTACGGACAACACGATGACGATCGTCAGTCGGCCGGACGGTCAGTTGAAAGAGGTTTAGCAGCGCCGTCCTGATGCTGGCCTCCACTGCAAGATCTGCCGGTGACGACGGGCTGCTGCTGCTGCTGGTGGTCCTCGCACGTCGTCGTGGCGGAGAAACTCGTCCGGACGCGCCGCCGCCACGCCAGCCGCCGGCCGGCAGTCTGGCTGGCAACGCGCCGTCGGGCAGAAGAGTCGAGCTCGCACGACTGCAAGATCGGCCGGCTCACCGCTGCCGCTGCTGAAAGCTGGCCCACGGCGGCGTTTGTTGAGAGGCGGCGAGTCCGCCGCTGATTGGCGACGACGACGTTCCTGATGCGCTGCTTGGACGACGGCGGCGCGGAGTAGGAGTTCTCGGGCACGACGAGGGAGAGGCTGGTGGCGAGGCCACGAGACCGACGATACGCCGTAGAGCCCGTCCATGTCGCGGTCCGTGAAGGTGGCCGGGATGGTGGAGAGCGCGCGGAGGGAGTCGCCGCGGAGGACGCGTCGGCGCGGCCTGGCAGAGGTCCCAGTTGCCGTCCACATCAGGCCGATGGCGCCGCTCACCGGGTTGATGGTCCGCCCGCAGGCTTCGTACAGCAGCGAACGGAACAGAGCTGCCAGCATGCATTATCATCCACTCTTAGTTACTATCGGTTAGAATCCAAGTTCAGAGTGAAACCAAAAATTTACAGTACTCTTACAAAAATATTCACCACTAACCCACAAAAAGAGATTGAAATTAGAATAATGAAATTATTAGATCCCAATAATTAACTAGCATATCTTGGAGTCGGTTTGGTGAGGTAGCAATATAGCATTGGTTTTGGCCTGGCAGAAAGATTCTGCAGTCCCCAGTTGAAGCAACCATCATCGCTAAGAAAAGAGTTCCAAACTGGCGTCAAGATTATACACTTTCTGCACATGTTTTTCCCCCAGATATATAAGCACAGTACTTGAAAAACCAAGAGTAAGAAACCGCTACGCCCTATGGACAACCAAAGCTTCAACCAATCCATATATGGTCAGTGTTCATCTAGCCCTTCGCACATGCACATTCAGATTAGTCGAATGGTCAAAGGAATCCTGTTATGTGCAGCCAAGCAAAACAAAACTTGAAAAAAGAGATGAATTAAATTGAGAAATGATAATCATTTAAGCAGTATCAATATAACATCTGGGCAGAAGAAAAACACACCAGGTACTACTTAGTAAACACGCATGCTCACCTGAACCGTGAATTCAGCGAACCACAGCTCAAAAAGTTCCAAAGACAGGGAAGAAAATGATTCAGAGCATTTAAGCTAGTGAATTTGCCTCAACTCAACAATGGACATGCAGATAAGCAAATGCCAATGCGTTTATTCTCAATGGCATCATATATGGATTTTTGTTGCGGGCAAAGACAAGGGAATTTAACAAACTTTGGGTGAGTATACAAAACCAAGAAGATAACCTTGGTGCACAACAAATTCAGTTAAGCTTCACTCACATCATGTTAGTGCACCAGTGCCAATGAGACGAGTCTTCATAATGAAAATGTGAGTTTCCTGACATAACTTTAGATCATGTGTGTATGATGCAGTCTGAAATCTGAAATTTAGCAACAGATGCTACAGATCACATGTAAGATTCCCCGTTTTGCTATCCCCTACAGATACTGTAAATGAGAAGAAAAGAATAGGCAAAAATAACCACCTTTATTCGACGATCTTTTTCGCCAGTCGAAAAGATTAAAAAAATGATAGAACTGAAAATACAAGGTATGCTGGAACAAAGAAGACTGTTTTCAACAGGTTTCGAGTCTGTTAGATCCTTGTTAGAACCTTTGCCTCAGAATATTCCCAGTGAGGCCCGACACCGACAATTCCAGCCAGTGTCCCGCCCGTATTTGAGACCCCCATCACTATCCCTGCAAACTTCGAGACAACATCCATATGGTTTACAGCAAACCCTGCTCTTCTAGAGCCAGGAAACCAAAAGGGATATTGCTGAACACATTACAGTGCCCGGGTGTGCTAAATAAAGGAAGGGCCATGAGTGCAAATGCTGAGACAATGAACCCGATTGTGTTCAGAAGCTTCCTTGTCTTGGTAACAGACAAAATCTCCCTTGTAATCAAGTGATCAGCAATCACACCACCAATATTGGAGAAAATGAACATATTGAAATAAGGAAGCATCTTTGAGGAACCCATATCCTGGAGGCTAAGCTTAAGGCCAAGCTCAAAATAGGTAGGGAGCCAGTTCATAAAAACATACAGGGCATAGTGGAAGGTGAAGTTGTTTTACGATTGCCCAAACAGGTAGACTGAATATTATCCTCACGCCATGTGGGATCTTTACCGTGCGAGGTCGACAACCCCCCTGCTTGTGCCTTGATCATCTCTCTCTCTAGATGCCACTTTTGGCATTGATACATTTGGAAGATCGAGTACGAGCGGGTCACTGGAAAATTTCAACCATATTACAGACCATGCTACTCCCAACACTGCTTCAACAAGAAAACTGACTGGGGTGCCGTGTGCTTCACCAGACTTGGGAAGAAAAAAGCATGCCACAGAGCTGCACCAAGATACATCCTGAGGTAGTGAGAGATGCCGAGGCGAGAGCGCTCCTGTGGTGGCACCCACTGCGCCAGAACAGTGTGAATGGCAGGAAATATGAAAACCTTGTGCTACACACCAACAAATAGGCGAGAGAGACCAGAATGGTTACTCTGTTGGGATCGAGTGGAATTAAACCACATATCATAGACCACAACCACGAGATGACAGTAGCAAATTACGTCTACCTCCTATTCTCTGCGCTGCCCATCCACCAGGAATCTGTGATAAAACATAACCATAATAGAACATAGACAGTATCATGCCCTTGTTGGATTGATTCACACCCGATGGCATCAGCTGTGATTAATAGCTTGTCGAAAACCCACGCTCAATGTAGCAAACATTTGTGCAGATGAATGTCAGAATACTATGAGATAACGTTTGGGACCTCATTTCTCACCATTGATGACCTGAGATGAAGCACTGTTTATTTTTAATAGTCTTAGTCAGGCCAGAACTTGCTGACCTCCCATGAATATTCACCAGGATTTATCATAAGCCTGATCCTTCTTCTGTCATCTCAGAGGATACTACAATCCGGAGTGTACAAACTATTGATCACTGGTTCTTCACATGTCCTTATCAGTTAACAGATCTCATACACAAATTAACAGAACAATGTTGATATGCTGCGCTGAACGCTGAATCGCCCTGGCCCTGCCCCAAAACAACAAGGACAACATTTAGACCTCCAAATGGATACTTTCAATTTAGCTTACCAACTAAAACTCTAAAGAGAGCTGAAGTATGCACAAGATTTGAGCATGACTGATTTTTTAAAAAGGTGATCTGAAGGGCATAAACACAGCCACAACCTCTACAACCCAGAGATTTCAGGGAGGAAACAACAAGACTTGCATAAGTAAACGCCAGTGTACAAGTCCACACTTTGGGAGCCAGATCTTACTAAAATCCAAGCAGTGGGAAGAAGCAAAGCTTTTGCTATAACATGTTACAAACCTTGGCCGGAGAAAATGACCTGCCACTGCACTGTCTGAGCTAGATCTTGCTCGCATTCCAATTTCCCAATTGCTAGCTTTTTGCTTACAGGATGCTAGAAATCAAATGCTCAAGTCAGGGCAGACAGTAAGGAAATGGGTCAGCAATTTCTGCAAAAAGAAAGGAAACAAAACCGAAGTTTGTAGGCATAACAAACATACTTGTAACTGGATCAGATCAGATCCAGATCCGGTCGGAATACAAAAAATAGCTCAGCTGAGCGCTCGGTTTCGCACAGCAAGAACGGACGAGAAAGGGTGGGCGTACCTGTGGTGGTGATTGCTCGTCGGCGGCGCAGTGCTGAGAAGACTCGAGAGGACTGCAGTGAGGGGCGACGTGGCGCTATGGAGTCAAGCAGCGGAACAGCAACGCGCTGGAGGATTCACCGCGGCGGCGCGAGCAAGGACAGAGCAGCCGCGAAGAATAGTGACTGTTCGGACCTTGCCAGCACAAACGGGCCTTTGATTTGAGGCGAAACCCACCACCGAGTGTGCATAGTGGCACGCACGCTTCAGGTGCGGTGGCGTGATGGCATGCTCGATTCAAGTTTCATAAAACGAGGGTGGCATGATGCCATGCTTCCCAGTTTTTTTTTTTTTTTTTTTTTTTTTGACAAAATGGCATGCATTATAAACTGTCCTACTCATAGTTTTATTTGTAGTTTGACTTTTGAACTTACGAATCGTTGATTTTGTGTATGTCTGGCGTCAAATCGATGTATTTAGAGAAGTCGAGGGGCTTCGATTTAAAATGGAGGAGTGCGTAATGATCTAACACGGCGTAATTGGTGGACGGTGCTCATCAATGGGGAGAACCAAAAATCATCTAGAAATTTTTACGATGTGGAGAGAAGAAAGCTAGGAAAACTTGTGTAAATATACACTAAAATCTACGTAGTTTACAATTCGTTAAGAAGGCTCACGGGAAGGACAAGGCTAATGGATTAAGCGTCAAGAAATATGCCAAAATACCCAGCCAGATCACCGGCCCAGAGGAACCGGATCAGAATTTCAGACAATAGTAGCTCCTATTACATGCCCCAACCATAATCCATCCATTGACGTCAGACAGCATGCAACATGCTCAAGCAGCCAGCCTGGTACAAAACTGGTACTGAATATGCAACAAAACCTTTCACTGTTACACTGCAATCAAAACTGTGCTGTTGTACATATAATAACATATTTTAATAAATTTTTGGTTGAGAGCCGCTACCCCTTTTCTCTCTCTAGGGGCACATCTCAAGTGAACACAAAATCATTCAAGATCAACAAAACAGTCAGGGAGTCACTATACTTTCTTGCTAGGGATTCTGCTTTGTGCTCACTGCCAGCAGTCACAATATAACCAACTCCAACCTGAAAAATTGGAGATTCAATAAATTACTGAATCAATATGAATTTAAGCTTGCATCCATTTCAGTTAACAAACTGGTAGCGGCTGCACTCAGCACTCCACATGATAAGACCATCACTGGGCAACTAGGGGAGCTCCACTCCTGATGATCAAGATTAAATCACCATGGACCTTGACTGGCAAAAACAAGCGCTTGGCCACTAATGGTTATTTTTCTTAAAAATAAACCCTAGTAAGACTATGACAGAATGGAAGATATCGCTGGCCAATTCTTGTGCATGCATTTTAAAATGTCTCTCTTTTTTGCTACAGGGAATACAGGTGCAGAAGAGAGTACCTGGCAATCTTTCAGAACAGCCCGTTCTTGCAGTTGAACATTATTACATACAACAGAACCTTGGATGTGGCAACCATCTTCAATAACAACGTGATTCATCACAACAGAGTTGACAATCTGCAGCAAGGGTGGAAATGACTTCTTTCATGAGGAAAGGAGACAAAGAAGCTTAAACCAGGATGCAACTTAAATTGGGAAAATATATGGTGGAAACCAAATGCTAGGTGGAAACATGGAAACCAATTCAAAAGTCATATCTAGAAAGTTTCAAAAAATTCTGAAATTTAACACACCCATACTACATACCAATATGAACTGGCATGCAAGAAGTTGAGGCGTCACCTCAAACTAGCAAAATTAAATACAAAAATAACAAATTTCAAGTTGTATGTGCACTAAAAGAATAAATTTTTGTCCTTTGGTGCACACACACATAAAATTTGTTATTTTCCTTCTTTTCAGAAATGAGTTTGCATCCCAACTTTTTGCATGCCGGTTTATATTGGTATGTAGTGTGTAATCAGTACAGGAATTTTTGAAAACAATGTTTTGGGATATCAGACTTCCCATCGAACGCCACTAGCTCCACCATATATTTTCCCACTTAAAGCTGGCATGGATATCTATGGCCAAACAGTAATTCAGTAAGCATCATTATATAATTGCAGAGAATCACAACGGATGCCTTACAGAGAACAAACATATATTATATATATATTTTTTGAAAGAAACTAACAAACAGATATTATCAGTTGCATCTTGCTAATTAACAGAATACCATTGAAAGGTTTATGAACATTGACTCCTTTTCCAAGAATACAGCATGATGGCAAAGAATAATAATGGATACCCATGCCTCTGCAGGGAAGGCTATATTAAAGGAACACTCTTAAGCCTAAGCAGGCTAGATCTAAAAAAGAACACTACTGGTTACAAATACAACCAGTTTCTGTGCCCCTGTAATGCACACCCAACATGCTAATTCCTACTTTTGCTACATAAACCAGCAAGTACAAACTTTTAGCATTATATCGAGGTAGTAACTTCTTTTTTACTGAGAGCATACAAAAATCATTATAATGGAATAACAAGTAACACTGGAATTACCTTCACATTGGAACCAATTAGACAATGACGACCAATCACAGATAATGCTTCACACTACACTTGTCCCTAGCTGTGAACCCTCAAGGAATACAATGCGGTCCCTATCTAAACAAACATAAAATGCAACAACTAAGCCAAAATAGAAACTGTAACCATTTCAAACATCAAACATCGTACAAAGTGGATTAAAAAAAACTCATTATTAATGTACCAAAATCAATTTATTACACCTCTGAAGTCAAATAGATAATCTAGACATGCAACCAAACATTATAAAGTTTGAGCTATGGCATGCAATAAAAGGCCTTAGTTTGCCACATAATCACATGAAAAAAAAGCATTATTAACCTCACAATAAAGTACTCTCATGTCATGACCCCTCTTTAAATCCTTGCCAACATGGCAAAGTAATCTAAATTTTAACAGAAGCATACTGATACTGAAATCCCACAAATGAAATATCAAAATTATCTAAAGCAAACAAATGAATATTTTCATATATATACATAACAATGGTAGCATCTAACATAATCACAAATGAATATTTTCATATATATACACAACTCGTATTTTGATCCAAGAACATAATCTCATGATGCTGAATTGCTAGTAGTTCAACAGACTTACTGTAGTCTTTGATCCAAGAACAGAGGATGGATGGATGATATTATTTGTGCAGAGAGCGAATAACCAGACAGGTGGCTAGCTTCCCCAATAACCTGCAATACAAAATAGTAGTAATTCAATCATGATTGGATAATGGTTCATGTGTGACAAAATAATTCCTGTAGAATGAATTCCTTACATCTCGATTGATATCACAATATGATTGGAGTGAGTTCAAGCGGTGACAGTATTTGCTTTTACTAGCAATATAAGCACAGCACCTATGTCCACCATTTGATCTTGATAGTACATCCTGCTTGAAAGCAGATGGTGCAATGACACGATGCTGCGACAGATACTGCAAATTACCACTGGACTGAGCAGCACCCGCTCCCATTTTAGTCAACTGCTGTTCCACTGCCACCTGATGGAGATGATCTCTGTTCATGTTTACAACAGTTAAATACTGCTTCAGACAGAAAGTGTTACATGTTTACATGTTATTAAGCATGAGCATACCAATTGACTCCTAACTAAATACGGAGGACTTCAAGTCTAATGCTACGGTATGCTTTATTCTGTTCCAGTACATCCTGTAATATTGTCCTGTGACCAGCAGTAAATTATGGAAAAATTTATGGTTTTGAGAGTGAGCAAATTTAAAGAACAACCAAACAAGACATAACGAAAGGTAAAACAAATATAGACTAACCTCTTAAAAGCATAAAGATGTGCATCCATTAGGTCACTTCAATTTCCATCTAACAAAGAAGGATATCATATTTAGTTCAATTTACAGTTCATCAAACCATTCAATCTGAGTGCTTTTCTTGAATTTAAAATCAAACCAAATCATACAGACCAATTAACATGACTGTTATTACTTCACATTAAAATTTGATACGAACATCCAACAACAATGATAGCATCCAAAGTGTCTAAGTACCGTATATTGCAACTAAGCTATCAAGGGGCTGAGGCCATCTTAAAAAGAAGAAAATCTTGACCACAGGAGAAGACTTCCACCCTGGCTTCACCTTTAAGGTGTGCCCAACCATGGCTGGCTAAACTTCGCTGAAACCAGTTCTCAGGAAAGCTGGCTGGCGGAGTGGCCAGCCTCTCTACCTGGAGGTTCTACCAATTGATCCATCATCCAGTTCCCAGAACAGATCGTCAAGGGACAATAAGTTTCTTCACTTGCTTTCTTAGAAGAGTATGGCTACTATATTACCAGTTGTTGTGTTGCCTTAAACAAATAATGTGTACAGACAAAGAAAGAATGAATAAGATTTTCAGACGGACAGCTAAGTTGTGCTTTGTGAAGTTTGAAGTTATATCAGATTGACTCATCCAATCAATAAGAATTTGACAGACTCAATATTTTTCATAAAATAATGTGTGCTTCAAGCACTAAGTTTCAGCCCAAAATGGGCATATGTTGTGATACTGCTCCCAACAACTTTGTTAAAAGGAGGTTTGAAAATCAAGAGAAATAAGGCTGAATTAATCTTTGAAATACATTTATATCTGGTAAGTACATCCTATACCAGTGCCATGATGGTACACAGGAGAAAAAAGAACCAAAAAAAAAAAATCCTCACTTCAACATAGAATGCCAAATCATTGGATTCTGTACATTATTGACTTTCAAGACCTGCTAACCGTAACATAAGACAGAACGCCCGAAAACAAAGCAACAAGATTACTCCATGCACCCTAAGATAAATCATATTCCATAAAGGAATGTCCAAAGTCCAAAGGAACGACCCTATACCAGATACTGTTCAATGTCATAATCCAACAACAACACAGCAATATGAACATGTTTAAAAGGCCAGTAAAATGAAATAGAGAAGACAAATAGTAAAGAGATGCATTTTATAATTTTATATAGAACATTGTGAGAAAGCTTAGTGACTTTCTAAAAATTTCCATAGTTTACAAATACTCCACAGTTGCCATGCCTAGGGATGTTCACGAATTAGATCTCAGGGGCTAAAAAGTAGTCATCATACGACCAAAAGGCTAAATGTGAACTAATTTGTCTAATGGCCTCTAACAGTCTAACTATCAATCAATCTTCATTAACTTTTCTGTCTATGTTTTAATCCTCTATTTGGCATCGAATCCCAGGGGTAGTTTTACTCCTGAGATCCAAAACACCCCTCCGGTGACTACTGACAAGAACCCAATCTTGCAGCAATACTCTATACCTTATAATATATATAGATGGCTGCCCACAGCCACAGGCCACCGATTTGTTTATCTAAATCACTGCAAGGACAACCTCGGTCGCAAAAACTGAGACTGACACAACCTTAGCCTCAACCTGTTTATTTTTCAAGAATCCTGATGCATAACAACGTCCAACATATATATAGCATAGCACAGAAACTCAAATTCTCAGAAACAAATGTAGCTGAGGTGATACATAGACTAGGTGCCATACCTGACCAACTGCCTGTATTTTTCTTTTATGAATTTTTGAACATCTTTTTCAACATCAGTTCCTACAGGTGAGATTGACAGGTATGAGAAATTGGAATCATGCATGCATGGCATTACTAACCTTCTATTACACAATCAAATCACAGTAAGCAAACCTGACCGCGATATGCAGCAAGCAGGTGATTTACTCCTGTCCAGCCCTACTATGTTCAAAGCGATTTGGCTTTTTAGCTTTATCTTTCCCACACTAGAAGAAGCAGTGTACTGAAGGACCACCTAGCAGGAACAGAACATAGTAAAAAGCTAGTGGCAACTGCACCATTTCTTCTATGAGTAGCAGCAACAGCCCCAGGCAACACACATCTGTTACCAGGTCACCGTAACTACCTATTCAAACACAGCTCAATGTGTTAAGAATCAGTGCAACACTTTGTACCTTAACATTGCTGCCATGTAGTATGAAAGCACAAACATTACCAAAAATATCATTTGCAGGTCAGTCGCTTTGGAAAATAGCTTCGTAATGCACCAGCACTTCAAAGGTCTTCAGAAACCACAACTACCTGAATATATAAACAAGGAGTTACCTCCACAAATGCCAGGAAAATCGCGCCCTCTACAGTCATTCAATTGCTTGTCAACGAGTGAGCTTGTAGCAGCATCACCACCAAAATAACCAAAACAAATGCCAATCGAAAGAAACAAAATAATTCCCAGGGAGAGACTTTACTTGAAAAACATCGGAGAGCGAACTCAGAAGTTGAAGGTTACTACAAATAGAGTCATATATTATACTGACTTTATATATAACGTGAGACAGAAACATCCATGAGGCTTAATGATTAGCAATTTAAGCATTGATGGAGACAAGGATGTTTGAGAAAGGGCATGTTTACAAGATATTTTAAATTTTAATGGAGTGATGCCTGAGGACTAAAAGGCTGTATGTTGTTGTTGTTGTTGTTGTTGTTGTTGTATGTTTTGGATTGACACATAGTGCATGAGCTTCACATTCTCACTTCATCGAGAAGAAAGTGTTCACAACAAAGATTACATTGCAAGCTTATTGTTATATATAAAATCTTGTAACTTCAAACTAGTAGCCAGCTTAAATCCAACTTTAAACACCTGAAAGAAAGAGCAGCAATGGGAGCATGGTGAGATTACACTCTTGTTTGAATAACAATTGAAACAACCGGCAACATGAAATGTTGCACAGAGATATAGAGGGCAGCATACTTGAAAGCAAATTTCAGCATTCAGGAGACTAAAGAATTCGTTTATGTATATGCTACATTCATAATTCATAAATCATGAAATAAATAAACAAAATCTGTGTTGCTTAGAAGCCATTCGATTCAAACTTGAGCGATTGGCTGCTGCCTGGTGCCTCGCTCTCCCGCAGGTGGCTAGCTAGAATGAGAAGGAAGTTTCGTAGCAAAACAGGATAGGGCTGCGGCTCAAGAAAGAGCAGTGGGGCGAGGCCAAGCTACGCCTAGGTGGCAGCCTCTCACAAACGTTGATTATCCTTTAATAATCGTGAATATAAGAACACTCAGCAACCCAGACAAACAGGCATCAGGTACGATAGCATATCCACGCTTTCAAGACCAGTCGCTTCAAGACCACACTCCAAGACAGTTTGTTTAAATGAAACTGAGGATTCCCCACGCATTGCCGGCGATGGGTATAGAGAGGACTAGAAATGAGTGCTAGAATGTTAACCACTAAGGACTGGAAGATGTGCCTCGCGTTACCGCCAGGATTTGCGGCGAACATGGAGAAGGTGAAGTGTAAAGGGACACACATAATGGCTTTGCTTTGATGTGGCTTCATAAGGCGGTAATGCCTGGGACAGTAGTGCCTGGAGGGATGACGTGGGAGGAGGTGCTAGAGAACTAGGCTAGTCTGGTTTATCTTTGTAGGAGATATAGATTCCACCTCAGCACACAAGAGAAAAATTTCCACATCTATGGTCCCAATGACATTTGCAGGGGATGAGACAACCTCTGCCTCCATAGACAGCCTACCATACACATGCTAGTAGATGCGTGCCTAGTCAAACTAACTCAAAATCCACGTGAACAATAATCTAATTCCAGAACTCTAGAAACATTTCACCTCAATGCCCAGTTCTAAAGGCTTGTTTAGCTCGCCCAAGCGAAAATGTATCCAA
>JADLZK010002892.1:0-18024 GCA_015847255.1 Hyparrhenia diplandra | reverse complement strand
ATCGTGGGCCCCAGGTGCCGAGGCCCGAGTGGCTTTGATTGTGGGTACCAGTCGGATAGGTGTCGTCCGCCGACCAGCACTAGCGATGGCAGCCCACGAGAGATAGCCCAGGCGAAGGCCCACGAGTAGGCCCGAGCCACGGCGTTCGGCCGTCTGCGTGTCTTCCTCCTCTGCCACTGACTGCTAGCGCCCACTGCACTGCCAGACTCTGCTGCTGCCGCTGCCGCTGCCTCTCTGAATCAGCGGCCACCTTGGATTCTTTGTTGGGGTCTTCGTCTTGGGTATGGCGGCCAGCCCATCATCGACGATCATTATTGGCCTGCGTGATGCCAAGCCAGGATGGGTGGCATCAGGGCAGCCAGAGCCAGAGGCACTGTTCCCCGCCGGGCATGTGCTCGCCGGCCGGCCGCCTCCACTCTGCGACTGCGACTTCGAAAGATCTCTGGCAAGCTACTGCAGTCGACGCTCTCCCTCCGCTCCACAGCGACGCCTCACCTCTCGGCTCGGCTCACGGCTCTCGCTCGCATCCACATCCACTTCCTCTCCTTGATTGCTTTGCTCAGTGCTCACCAGTCACCACACGTACACAGTACACGATCAGCCCGAACTAATGAATATGCCACCAACAGCAGGTACAGTAGGAGTAGTTCTATTACGAAATTATGCAAAGCTGTGGACCACAGCGCATTCACAATCAGGATTGCCATCCATCGAACAGTCGATGATGCTGGTTCAGAAATTTCGTCCTTCTCCCCCCACTCTTTCTTGTTCTTGTACTCAACCAGCACCAGTTAGACAGTTACCCACCCATTCATTCATCAGTGGCACACAAAAAAAAGCTGCCTAAGCCTAAATCTGAATTCTGCCCATTCCACCTTTCGGTGCACCGCACTGACATCCATCAAAGGTGAAAAAAAAAGATAACAGGAAAAAAAAGAGGAACAGCCCATAACCACAAGGACAAGTGAATCTACCATATAGGAAAAAAGGAGGTAGGCCACCATAAGGGTAGGGCATCACCACCACATGCCATGCTTCTCTTCAGAAGCCATCCTGGCACTCACTAATCAACAAAGGGGGAAAAAGAACAAGAAGAGACTCGAGAGAGAAACTACAAGTGAGACACAAAAGACGACCCAATTCACATCAAATACTACCTAGAGCTACAAGAAAACCGATGCAGACCATTCGGATGCATGGCTGTCACGCCTGCCTTAGAAGTTACTGGCAGCTGGAGCTCCTCCCGGGGCCGCCGTAGTAGAAGTAGGTGCCCCAGTCGCCATTGTTGCCGTTCTGCACGTCGTAGCAGTTGGACTGCTCCGTGAAGGTGCCCAGCCCCTTGGGGGACTTGAGGTTGTTGGTGCTGTCCACCACCTGGATGTTCTTGAAGTAGCTCGCCTTGCTGAACCCTTCCTCCGGGAAGTGCCCGCTGCCCATCTGCGTCGACGTGTGCACGCCGTCTGGCTGCGAGTTCACCACCTCCCCGCCCCACTCGATCATCGAAGCGCTGTCCGCCAGGTATGAGAAGAGGAATGACGGCCAGTAGCCGAGCACGTAATCCTTGCCGAATTGCATCCACCAGTTTCCCTCCTTTGGGTCCTGTGCACAGGTGACATACATAAGGAAGATATTAGCATAGATATCGCAGCCACACATTGGAAAAGTGTATTCAATGCAAAATCTTTTTCTACATTTACAAAGCCAGATTTGAGTATCATCAGGGAATGATAGCCGCTGAGCATACACTAAGGTGCCGTCTGGATGCTGGTTGGGTATGGGATAAAGATATGTGGTGGTATATAATAAGTTGGTGGGCTTGGATTAGGAACAAAAGATTCTATTGCTATTCCCATGTCTGGATGCATATGGTTTGGGTTTGGAAAAATGCAAAAGAGAAAAGAAATGGAAAATTCACATCTCCAGAAGTATGCTGCTGCCCATCTCTTTGCTTCCATAGCGATCCTTGCTGACACCTATGTATGCTTGCTGGTAGTTAGTACAACTCTTGTGGCCATTACTTGGTAGGGATGTTGTGTTAGCTGTTCCTTGCGGTGCCAAGTGGCCACAGGTGCGATACATCGGACTGAAATGAGTCATGTATGGGATATGAGCCCCTTTTATCCCTATTCCAAACCCAGCTCATTTCCATATCCCTTTTTACCAAACAAGGGAAACATACCCTGCACAATTCCCATTCCCATTTGTTACAACCCACAATCCAAATGCCACCTATGTGGATGCATTCATGTCGTCCTAGGCTAGCATGCAAATCGTACACTCATTACCCATGCTCAATGGAAATGAAAAAAACAGTAGCTTGTCGAGGTGAAAAGTAGCAATGGTTGTTTCTTTTGAAAAAAAATCAAAAAGTGCAGTAATCATTAGCGATAAGAAAGAGCTTGTTGAGAAAAGGAGTATGATAACCACGGGTAAGGAGGAAACCAATTTTCAAAGCCCCAGGTACAGGTTCACCAGTCAAGGAGGAGCACGAGTAAGAGCATAACAGCAAGTGGGCTAAAGATTCTCTGCATGTCTGATAATTCTGTACGTACTAGGCATGGCATGTGGTGAGTTACTAGTTTAATTACTTAGCTCACCTTCCAGATCAGTATACTGATATCATATTGGGAGCCAGAGTAGCTTGAGGTTGGGAAGATGCTGGCTCCCATGGCAATCTGGTTGTTAACCTGAATGAACCCTGAGCACAGCATGTTGTAGCACCCTGTTGCCTGGTATGCATCACTCTACACATGCCACATAGCGAAACAGTTCAGGAACTGTAAATGAAACCGTAATCTCTCTTCAAGAGTTGCAATAACGGTAGAATGGGATAGGCAGAAGGGTCAAAACTTACAGTCCAGTACGTGAACAGCCTTGTGTTGTTATCCCCATAGAGGTCTGGACTAACCTGATGAAACAGAGAAGCACAGAAGTGATTCAGAGCTCGTGACAACATACTGCATCGCCGCCTGGCAGCGCAACAACCAACCGCGAAAACGGTGGTGCATTTACTAAATGCTGATTATGAATGTGAAGCTCATGTGCTGTGTGTCTTTGTCTCTCTCTACCTGCCATCCAGCCTCGATGCTGTTCAGATCCTCCCCGAATGAGCCCCCCAAGATCCAGAGCTGGGACAAGCTGAACTCGTTAGGCTGCTCAATCTTGGGCTCCCATACATTGATAGTCGCCTTGGCACCGTAGTACTTGTCGCCCTGAACATACGCTATGGCATGCTGCAATTGTCAACAACAGTTATGAGCATTACGGTACAAGGGTACACTAATCTAGCTTCTTTGTTCCACCCCAGGTTCTCATCCTCAACAACAGGGGTGATACTGATACGAGCAGGTACCTGATGGCCACCCTCGTTGAGCATGGTAGGGCTGACGGACATTGGGTTGGCGGTGGTGTGCCGCTTCCTGCCGTACCGCCGCATTGAGCTTGCCCTGAGCAGGTCGTCCTTCTTGGTTCTCCTGATGGGGACCGTACCTTCAGGACACATCCCATTCTGATGCCAGAGCTGAACCATAGGCCTCTCCCCACTGCTGCTGGAGGTCTTGGATTCGTCGTACAGGCCTTCGGGGTGGTAGTTCGGCCTCATCTGCAAACCGTAGAATGCGTTAACAATGACATTCCACCAATTCAGTTACTGCAAGTTTTCAGCAAGGAGTTTAACCTGGATTGTGTGGTTCCTGAGGTAAGGGTGATCAAACGCTGGCTGGTGTGAGATGTGCACGCAGTCTATCATGTCCCCGTCTGGACTCTGCAGATTTGCAATTCGTAGACAGCTGGATTAGAATTAGAAATGAGTGTGGAACAGACAATCTCTGAGAAATTAGTTTCCTCCCAAGTGAAGGAAGAAAGAACTTTACACAAGAAAAACACAAAGCGTGCACACAAAAGAGAAGATTAGCCACAAAGTAAATTTCCCCAAAGAACAACAACCAGAAAAGAAGCCTCAAAAGCTGTCGTTTCTCTTTTATTAAATCAGAGCACGAGCTCAACGAGTAGCCGAAAGGTAAGAGACACTCATCTCATTTGCTTGTTCAAATGCTCACGAATGCAGCGTTAGTTTATCTATGGAAAAAATCTCCTCAAGAAAACATTTTCCCCAATCAAGTAAATCAATTCAAATCTACCAAGAGCAACCGCAAAACATCCGGCATGGAACACACGGACACCTCCGCTGGACGAAAAGCCAAAAGAAACAAGTGGGCTGACGCACCTCGATGCTCTTGACGGCCGGCTTGTTGAGCCGCTTGAGGTGGCGGTGCAGCCTCGCAGCCGGCGACCTCGCGGCGGCGGCGGCGGCGCACGACAAACAGATCACCGCCACGAGCAGGCACGCGACCCCCGCGCGGTGTCCATGTGCGGCGCCTCCCGCTCAGTCTTGGCGCCTTCACCGCTAGTTGCCGCACCTCCTATCCCCTTCCGCTCGCCTCCGCCTCCGGCGAGCTTGCAAAGCAGGCCTCGCCTCCTCGCTTACCCCTCAGACCCCAGACAGAGAGCCCCCGCCGGCGTTGCCGCGCGGCTGGCGGCTGCCACCACCACCACGACACCAGGGACCGGTTCGAGAATTTTTGAAACAATGCGACTACCTGCGTGGGGTGGGATTGGGAAACGGGAATGGCTGGCTGCTGGTGCTGGCTCGTCGCCTTGGGCGGCTCGTCGTCTCGGTTGGGAGCGGCGCGTGCGTCCACTAGCGCTTGCTGCTGCCTGCAACCACAAGTGGGCAGTCAGTGAAGACTGAAGCGAGCAGCGCTCGCTCTGCACTCTCGCGGCCACTTTGCCGTTTCCCCAGCTTGTGCTTCTGGACGAAAATGCCCTCGAGAATTATTGTTAGGGACACCCGGCGTGCACCGTCAAACCGTGGACCCGTGCCCACTGATATATGGGCCTGCCGGGTTTTTTAACTCCCTCCGGTCGTTGATTTCTGAAGGTGATCAATGCTGGTGCTAACGGAAATTCGTCTATATAAAAAGGCATCCTCGTATAATAATAAAGTGAGTTAAATCCGTTTAAATAAAAAATATTGCTTGATAATCTCCTATTAATCACTGTATTAATTCTTGCATAGAAACTGTATATTTTGATCTTAGCATTATACCTATACATAATCAATTTGCTCTAACTAGGTGTTTATGTATACTTTTTATCAAAGTATTTTTTTAAGATAAATTTACTAAAATATATAAATCCTCAACAACTTAAACATATTTAAACCTTTTGCTTACGCCACATAACATGCATTCAAAAACTAGGTGTTTACCATTTCTAAAAATACTCCTACAGTCCTTCATTACTTACACCAGATAGCGTGATTCAGCACCAGCAGCCGCACATTGCACAAGTTGATGTTGTTGGCTGCTGGTCGTGGGTGGTAAGAGTAGTAATTTTGTTTATCCGGGCTCGTGTCGGGTCCAAGGTTGGCCCACCCGCCAGCATTGCCCGCCCATCCATCCCAGCCCCACCCGACTCACCTCGACCCGGTGTCCGTCCGTCGCCTGCCCACCCGACCGCCTCACGTGCGCGGCCCCGTCCCCGTCAAACTCCAAAGGGCCGCGAGCCACGAGGCCGGTGGGCCACGCCTGGCAGCCGCTGAACGCGTGCGCGCGGGGCGCGTGACGGAGACCACCGGTGGTGGGAGCGGAGCGCGCACGCATTGGATCCGGCCGGGCCGGGAGCACGTACGCGCAAAGCGGAGGGAGCTTTGCTTAACGCCGGCCGCTTTGCGAAAGGTGACCGCCCCGTTAAGGCGTTAACAAAGCGGTGATTATTTTTTTTTACGACGACCGGTCGGCTGCAACACAAATACCCGGCCGGTGACCCGCTACTAGGCTAAACGGTGAATACCAGTCCACCGGCAAGCAGGTAGACCGAGATTTTTACCCACTAGTAGTAGATGTAGTCTAAACACTCGACTCGGTGTTTGTAGGGTTCCAGTCACTTGAGCCGGCAAGACGCCCGTACGAAATACCCCTTTGAAAATATGCCCTCCGCCGTGTACGACGACGACGGCTCCAGACATCGGTTGGATGTTTTCGCTTTCGGTACGGCGCCGGTGGTACTAAAAACAGATAGATTAAGATTAAGCGAGCGAGCAATGTACAAGTACTAGTGGTGCGGTAAATAGATTAAAAAATTCATGCGCACGGTAATTATGCCCTTCCCAGTTCCCACCCGGTCTTGTGGTGACAGTGAGGCAGCTAACGCGGGCTCCTCGTCCTTCTTCCCTAGTGGGACTGGCCACGGCATCTCTTCCTGACTCCGGCAGCAGGTGCAGGGCCGACGGTACAAAAGACGAGGAAGGACGCATGGTCAATGGCTATGATCGGTCCGCGTACGGTCAGGATTGACCAGGGCCTCGTTTAGTTCTGGCTGAAAATCGAGGAACTCTTTTTCCGGGCGGAACGTGCGGGCGATGTACTCCTGCGTATACGTACTGCTCACATTAGATACACCAAAACATATATCCTGAAGCTGCACATCTGCGGCCAAGAAAACTCCCCTTCCCGGAAGGTAAAAAAAAAACCGGACTAAAACAGATTTAGATTAAGATTAAGCGAGCGAGCAATGTACTAAAACTACTACTGGTAAAAAAAATGCATTCGCACGGTAATTATGCTATTTAGGGCTGTGGTGACAAAAGGCTAGTTGGCTGGGGACTGGAGTTACTGTGGCAGCAGGTGCAGGGCTGGGAGTTCGAGGAAGGACGCATGGTCAATGGCTAAAATTCGGCCCGCGTACGGTCGAGGCCCAGATCTTACAGCCTTGGTTACGGTAAAATTATACTTGGATCCACCTGTCCGGACCTGACCTCGGCTCAGACAAACCTCGATGTTTCGTCAGGTCAGCAGGGCCGGATCAGTGACACCGTGGAGGGGCCCAGCCTGTGCCATTGCCTAGCGGGAATAAACAGGTTTCACTGGGATATAAAACTCCACAGTGACTCGCTATGCATTCTGTCGTATTTATTCGCGTGACCTGGAAACGATGAATTAGCACCAGTAGAGAGTACTCAATCGGTCTAAAAAACTCTACGAGTTCAGTTAAAAGCTATACTGTTATAGAATTAACTGAATTTATAGAAAAATGCATATAGTTATATTTTGTTTATGTTATCAATTTGCCCTCGAGTATATTTGTATATTTGTTTAGTAATATAAATATTAAGAGGTTGTTTAAATGCAAACAATTAGTTGCCACACCTATATGTGCAGTGGCGGTTCACAACATAGTATGTGGTATGGAAATTTGGTGCCACATATTGTGATGGGATTTGTGAAGCTTTTTGCTACCAAGAAAACTATGGTGGCCTAACTTGTCTCATGAACCTAACTACGGACAAACATTGCATGGCAGACGCACTTGTGGTGGAGGCATGTGAGGGGAAGGGAAACAAACAACCTATAATACCTGTTCAACCGGCTTGTTTGGGGTTGTTTTCATTTATAAATTTGGTTATACTTTATATAGGTTTGGATTTAGTTTAACCTATTTATTTATTTTTTTTAGCACGTACGTACGTACGCAGAGCGCAGACAGCATTGTCCTTGTCTCGGCATACATTTCAACATTTGCTTCACCCACAAGCTGAAACAAAACAGAGGGCATCCATCAACCAGACGAAAAAAGCCGTCGTCACTTTTGCTCATGCGCAAGCGCAAAACACTTGAAAGACACCTTTTTCCTCTTCTTCCCTTTTTTTTTTCTTTTTATGCTTCTTCTCTATTATTTCCAATCCAAAAGAGAGAAAAGGGAGTTTGTGTAAAGGCCACCGAGATGCCAATTATAAAATGGTCACTTCCATCCAACTACAACAACCGAATCATGTGCCTTGTCCTATCTCACTCGCTCTGTCACTCACTAGCTACCACCGACGCACTAGTAGAGCGTAGCTGACGTGGCACAAAAAATGGGGCTCACTATCACTACCCTCCGTCTGCCATTGAGTTTGTCATCCCGGATTAAACATTATTTTTTGATTATTCGCCTTATTCACATTTTTTTACACAAATATAATTTATTTTTTTTATAACTTATTTTATCAATAAAGATACTTTAAATATTGATTAATTTATTTTATTATTTAAATAAATTTTTAATAAAGACGGATAGTCAAACACGTATTTTAAAAAAAAAACTAGAACTCCAAACATACTCACTAGCCATACAACCTCGTATGGAGACGTACAAAATTTGCATGGTCAATTGACTATTTAGGACACTCAGATGCGTGAATTTTGGAGATTATATTGGATTAACTCTGGCTCTGTTTCCACCGCACAATATACTGGCAAAAACTATTTTATTTTAAACTCTTTTCTGTGACTATTTTTAAAAATGACCTATAGAAGCCAAAAATATATAAAGTAGAATCGGATAAACCTATTATTTGTAGTTTCGGCTTCTTACTTGTGTTTAGCAAATTAGCAGAAAAGTAATTTCGTCTGAAGCTATATATGCCAAACTGAGAAGGGTCGGATTTGTCCGTTTGAAAAAAAAAAATCTTTGGATTCTTGGTAATTCCGGGATATATGTGGCGTCATTGTACGACGATATGGGCAGAAGAGCAGAGCGGCGAGAGTACACATGTTGGCGACGACGACGTCAGGTGATGGCGCCAACAGGAGACGATAGAGCGCGAGAGTTTTATGGGCACAATTCAGAGCCGTTATGGTCTGTTGTCAGTGAATCAGTGATAGGGGCCGGCAGGTTGGTTTGTCCACTTCAAATACACTAAAAATTAAAAGCAAAGCAAACAGTAGACACACACGGGCTGTACGTATTGTATTCGCTTACTCTACTGGACTTCTCCAAAAAAAAAAAATTGGTTTATTAAGAGATTTATTAAGAACTCTATCTAATGGATTAATTTGATATGTGACTCAGAGACATCAGTCGTGTTCGATCAGTTGAAATAGCTGCGTGCCATTAGAGTGTTGTCTGAGCAGTTGAAACTGGCTAATCAAGCTAGCTGTGAGCCATTAGCCCATTAGTGTGCTGCCATGGCCCATACATATACATGATCTAGTTGATACGTACTCCTAATCAAGCAAGCTGCAAGCCACTGCCGAGTTGAATTTACACAGTATTAAACGTCACGTATTCATTCCGATCTTATCACGTCCAATAACACCCCTCTTCGATCCACGCAAGATCCACGCAAACATATATTCCAGCTGAAAGAAACACATCACCTACCAATGCAAAGAACATGCGTGATGCGTGCAGTGCATGATCAGGTCGCTCACTCTGGTCTCTTTCCCAAGTTTCAAAGCACCCACGCGCGCGCACACACACACTTCCTGTGATGTGTTTGTGTGTGCATCTACATGTGTGGTCGTCTAGCACTAGCAGGCCGGCCCTCTGTTTCAGGGCCGGCCCTCCTCTGTTTTTGTGTCACTTTCCTGTCCTGTGATGGCCCGTGCATCTACAGAACACTAGAAAATAGAACAGAATGATGGCCCGTGCATGCCTTGCACCGGCATCACAAGCATCACAAGCAGTCGTCGCTGGAGTGGTCGTCGGTGGGGGCCGGGAGGGCCGGAAATATACAGTCCGAAAATCGTTCGTTCGTGCAACCGTGCAAGTGGCGATTTTTGGTGTGCAAGACGTACTGATGTGGACCCGATCGACACGTACGAGCTGAATGGACACGAACGCGCTGAATGTATACATATACGCACGTACCACCTGGGACCGTATAGGTGTTGGTACGGTACCATGCACCTCAAGGTGTCATCACCCATCGAACTTTTAGTACAACTTGATTGCCGCGGTCTGGAAATCCTTGCGACAAAGAAACGCTTCAATTGCAATTGTTTCCGTTTCAAATTACAAGATATACGGACTACTTTGGGTTTTTTAAATATATATTTCCTTCTACATTATAAAAAAATACTATATTTAAAAAAGCAATGTTTATTTAAATATATTAAAAGCAATGTATTTTGTTTCCAAAAAAGAATCAATTTTTAAAAGGAACGGAAAATTGCAAACAAAATGAACGGAGATCAGATCGAGGCTGAGTGCCTACTACTAGGTAGGGTTATCACTGCATCACAAAGTTATACTTCTCTAATGCGGCAAAGAAATCACCCTGAAAAAAAAAAAAAAAAAAAAAAAGGTTAGTCTCTGCCAATAAAAGACGCATGAAAATTAGTCCGCCACACGGAACGGTACGTACCACTGTTGTCTATCATCTCGCTTGCCCGTGAAGCAACATCAACATGCATGCTGCGGATCGGAGGGCTCTACTTGGATTCCTCATCAGTGCTCTAAGACTAGGTTTCATTACATTGTCCATCCTAACTTTAACTTGCTAAGCTAACCTCCACGACCGCCGATCATGGGCCCGCGTCTGTGTTAACGGTTCACAAGCCGAGCCCCCACTCATGTGCCGAAGCCTGCCGGTTGCCGCCCACGGAGAGCCACACACTCGCATATCACACCACACTACTGGGGACCTGCTGCCTGAGCCTGAATGCCAATGCCTTGCTGCCTGATGATCCAGCTACATGAGAGCAACATTTCAGCTGCAGCAAGTATTGTTTGGCAGCCAGCAGAGAGGAAATTAGGATAGGAAAATTCTGGTTTTTGTTATCTGTAAATGTTTTAGTTTAGGCACGAGTTCGATCCTGGGGTATATATATTCATCAGCCTGCCTGTTTAGGTCTGGGACCAAGACTACAGTAGTTGCAAAATCATTGACCATGATATATAATTGGTCACTGTGTCTGCAGAAAAGGATGAAACATTTTCACTGTACCTCACAGAGACAGCACGTGGAGGATGTCATAGGATAAGGTCCCCCTCACCCCCTCGATTTGTCCCTCAACAGCTAGTACACTGTACACCCCCGGCTGCACCTTGGACCTTGGAGGCTTGCGTCCACAGGTCCACTCACTTGCCATACAACACAAATGCTTGACAAGGGGGACAGAATTTCCATGAGGACCAAAGCATGTATTAGTATTACCACTAGATGTCAAGCAACGCACTTAGAGCAGTGCAGTAAGTTACAACACCAAAATGATTCTTGGTTCTGTGTTTTTTGGCTAGAAAAAACACCTCCCTGAAGGAAACACGATGATAAGCTTCTCCTTGTCCCCATCAATGATTCTTGGTTTCTTGAACAAAGCGTACTAGTTTGGTAGGATGCAGTGCTGTGAAACTATCAATGTGTGTTGTTGGTTTGCACCGGCCTCCACATTTTCAATGATTCTGATCTATCTGACCAGGAAAAAAACGCATTTGATGTTTCTGTGGCCATGAACGATCTTGTTTTTATTTTTGTGCTCTGCTAGTTTGATTGATCTGCAGCTAGATTATGAGTCATTCCAGATTTGTGGGTGCTCTGTCATCTACGCCTACGCTACCCACGGGTGGTCGTGCGCTCCGGAACGCGAATGCTCTGCAAAATTTTTCATTCATACGTGCGGCTGCGGCACCGGCCGTCCATTGTCGGTTCGCCTTGGCCGGCCGTGAATGTCGGCTGCTACGGCATCGTAGGCCTGTCGGCCCCGGAGAAGCCGACAACTCCTGTCGACCATCCAATAGTCGACAGTACGGGAGTATATAACACCTTCTGATTTTCAATTATCCTAGATTTTCAATTATCCAGTAAAAAGTATTGTTTTAAAAAAAAATCGACCATAGTCCACTGCACTCTCCCATCGAGCCGGAGGATATTGCAGTGTACAGACTACAGACCCCTCGTCCTCAGCTTTCCTGCAGATGGAAATGGAGCTCGTGCAAAAAGCATTTCATTTCATTTGATTGGAGAATCGCTTTCCACACACACATGGAAAAGGAGCCCTACCAAGGGTTTCTTATGACCACAAACATGGCCAAAGTTTATACAGATGCAGAACACTTCACTACCTTCACAAATTTGAACCAATTTTCCTGCAGCTGGGAGATCTTTTAAATCAGTGTTTTCAGATGGAACCTCCTAATAATTGTCTGGGATCATTTACAAAAAACCAATCCATTTAAATTTCTAATGTCTTCGCAACGTCATTTTCTAGAGACATACACTGCAAAAAAACAAGGAAACATATGCTGCCTGAGATTCAAAGAGCTGCAAAACCGCCACATCAAATGTGAACCCTGAGGCTTTATACGTTCCAACAACATTTTTTACATGGCTCCAGACAATACGGCCAATGGGGGAATAAAAACTGTGAAACAATGCACGTTGGGATCTGACCGAGCGACAGCAAAACAAGTGCCATCGACCGACAACAGACTCCAAAATCACTGGAAGAAACACGGGGCTGGAGCGCCTCTTTTTTTCTGCTTCCATTGCCAAGTACCCCCCATAAGATTATACACACATGGCAAATGTAGTATAGCCGACTCAGTTTGATCTTTGTAGCGTGACACCATTCATTTTACACATTTTTACCTCTTCATGAGAACCTGCAAGTTTCAGTTGAGCATCAACAACTTTAAAAAAACTGATGCAAATTAAAAGAAATACAAGGACTTGAATATAATATTTCCTGAAACCATATCCTTTGTAGATTATTATTGCAGAGCCATCTACTACTACCACCATAAATCTTGAACTAGTTAGTTGTAATTCCAAGCGAATTCTTTTTGAATATTTTTATCTATAAAATATTACAGTTCTCTTTGATTGTAGAGAGTAGCCAAAAGAAAAATCAAGGTATGGTTGCAATAAGTTCTTCCACAGTTCAACTCATACTAGTTCAACTCATATGAAACTGGGTTTCCAGCCTATTAGTAACTTTCAAAACATCAAACAGCGACGTAATGGGTCAGACAAAATTCGCATTTCAATTCCCAGGAGCTAATATTGGACAACCAGATGGATAATTAAATACACGTTCACCTTTAAGCATATGCCTTTCTAAATCTGAAAGTGTATCTAGTAGACAGAAAATTGTCATGATGATTGCATGTTCCCAGCAAACCATCTAAAAGAGAATGAGGGATGCTTGAAGCCTTAGAATATCTGTAAGCATCCTCAAATTGGCACATTTAATCTGCTTAACTTCTTTCATGGGCAAGTATCTACCGGGAGATCTAAATTGCTACCTGTCTCTCTTTGTTTGTTTTAAGGTGTCTTTTGTTTCATTAGGAAAAGTATTTGAAGAGCAATATATTCATATTATATTTATGAGATAAAAAAAAAAAATATAATCATAAGCAAGATTTTTAGATTTTTTAATACGTGAATCTATCAACTGTGCCAAAAAAAATGTGTTAAAGATCTAATCAGTAGTCAAAGCCTTGTAAAAGAAATAAGCTCGTAATTTGAAACGAGGGAGAGTGCATGATTTCATCATTTTACAGAGTTACAGTGGCAGGATATTTGTATCGTCCTAACGCATTATAATATTCTGGGAGCTAAAAAGCCTAAACAGTTGAAGATCCAAAAAGAAATGAAGGAATAAAACAATGTAGAATAATTTAAAAATCTAGCTAATATATGACACCTCTACATTGAAGATCGAACCATTAACAAAATAGGTACTGCGGGACAACTACAACCGGTTGCACACAGTATTGTCAGGTTTAACTAACAGGTACCAGTGAATTAGTCCACAAAGGAACATCAAATAGATACTAAGATGAACAAATGGGATCAAGCAGCCTGATCTGAATGCCATTTCCGCTTGCAGTGCAGCAAGCTCATCATCTTCAGCTGTAGCTTTCTGTGGAGCAGGGCGAGCTGGTTGCTTGTTGGCGCTGGGACATGCACTGGATGCACCAGAGGAGCTGCAACAGGCTCCAGAAGCTGAGATTTAACTCTGCTCCCTCAGTTCTTCAAGTTCGGCTTCAGCTCATCCTGTAAAGTTTTTTTCAGTTTTAATAAGTGGTATGTGTGTCAGAGAAAACTATGCACTGTTGGTTGCAAATCTTAAATGCCTACAGTGAATTACCTCGTCGAAAATCCAGCAGAAGCTCAAGAGGAGCTGACAAAGCATCCTAATTTGTTTCATATTTTCAGTCTGTTCGTTGATTTCATCCATGGTCTTTATCGACATCATCAATGTTTCTGCAAGGACATGGTAAATAATCGATTTAAGACCTTAAACAACTAGGTGCTCAAATTGGCGTAGCTCGGACTCAAAATTAGGATCCCCAGGCGTGTCTCTCACCGGGACCCAGAGGGGACCGTTTCGGCTTTTTAGGTGCCGGGGTTGCTTTTACATAGCTGCCAGTGCTCTGGCATATGTTCTCAACTAGGTGCTCCATCAAAAGTCAAAATTAATACTAACGTTGCTTTTTGCATTGCTTTTCATGGCACAGCTCCAGTTCTCAAAGCATGATCATCTGATCATCTGTATAGAAGATGAGTTATACGAATTAACACACACTAACTTACGGTAAACAAAAAGCTCAATGTTTGAATTCAAATATACCTGATCATGGATTCTCAACTGAAAATTTCCAAGCTGCTCAATTTGTTGCTCATAAAGTTTTTTTTCCTCTTCAGGGATTGGATAGCCGCTGTTAAGAGAAAGTTTAATTGTATTAGCACAAGTGTCTATAAATCCAGAGTCTCCATTGCATAAGAAGGAAGTTGGTAGCATATAAATATGATCAACATTAGTTTACATGGAAGCCAAAAATAGGAAACATAAAGCGAGCATAATCTTTAGCTAATAATGCATGATCATGAGATCTTCAGGTAAAGATGTTGAAAATTGCTTCACAAATAAGGAAATACGAATTTTGCATTTCTATGTGGATCTATTACACTTTGTTATGAGTGCACACAAAACCTAAATTCATTTTGATAAAATATTATGTCAAAAGCATTTATTTACACAATACTATAAGCACAATAACCGTCCCAATACAATACCTGCATATTTGTTGATCCAATGCACCATGCACCAAAGAAATTTATATACACAAATATGTTGCGGATAAGCCTAAACTCATTTTATTCTAAAAATACTATGTCAACATGGTGACACAATTCTAACAATGATAGAAAATTTTATAACTGTATCAAAATAAATACCCACATATTTGATGATCCAAATGGCCTGCACCAAAGAAATTTATATGCACAAATACACAAATAACATGATGGAAAAGCTTTGGAGTGCAGCATAAAAAGTATAATGGAAATTCAGATTACTTTACAAAAAGCATATTGTCTCCAATGTTACCCTCAGAGCAAAGGGATACATTTCAAACCGCACTATTGTGGTTTCACCATACCTCTTTTATTCTTGCTTTTGAGAACTCCTTGGCTCTCTCAAGCTCAGCAGCTGCTTTTTTTTCTCCAGCACCTTTTCTTTCTTCTCCAGCATATCAAGTGTCTGAATATAAATGAAGTAGGGTTTTTCGAACTTTCTGATTTACTATGGCATAGACATTACATGTGCCAAGTATGAAGCTATACCAAAAGCATAGTTTACTAGTTGGCTAAACATATACAACGAGTTAACGATACTGATCCCTTCATAATAGGTGAAATATTAGAACTTTCCAAGATCAAATATAGAAAATCAAAGAATGATCAGACTATAAAGGTATTGATCATAAATAGATGGATCTTATGCCACCGGGAAGAAATCCTAAGCATCCCATAAGTTTAGATTTAATTTAACAACAACATGTGAGTTCCAAGACACTAAAGTAGAATTGACATGCACGCGACAAATAAGTGTGATTATATTTTTGGTCAAACCTTTATAATAACAGTTCAATACAAAATAGAAGAGGGGTACTTTGAGGTCAGCGATTATACCAAATAAGAAAACATCAATACATGGCCCAAAAAGAGAGGACACCTTAATGGAAGTAAATAATAAGGTGAATCATACGCCAGGAATAAATAAAGAAGACAGAAAGGTCACCCCATTTAACTTGTCCAGAGTGGCAAAGCATTGGAGTTGGCCTGCTCGCTTCGGCTTCGAAGATCCCATTGAACATGGACATGGCTACACTCGCAAATAGAAACTCCAAAATACCTGCAAGGCAAAACAACAGCTGAAACAACATCATTCACAGGCCCAGTAAAAGGACATGTAGGCAAAAGTACATTACGTACACCTCGATAATTTTTGCAAAAGCAATCGTAAGCAGCAGGCATAATCCACGCATATACCACTTGTAATTAGATACAGATCCGAATACAAATAGTTTGTTGTTAGGGTTTGGGCGCGCACGGTTTCGCACAGCAGGAAAGGAAGGAAAGACCAAGGAGAGGGCGTCCCCATGGATTATATGTTAAGGTTTTGGACGCACGGCTTCGCACAGCAGGAAGCGAAGACGGAGGGCATACCTGGTGGTGCTCGTCGCCGGCGAAGGTGGCGAAGTAGAGCGACGGCAGCGACAGCCGGGCCCAGCGTTGGTGGCCGGTAGTTTGCGCGCTTTGAGCGGGGCCGCTGTGGGCTTTAGATGGGCCGCTTTTGACTGCCCGTCCGCCCTGGTCCTTCTTCGATGGTAGTCAACGGCCCGAACCTGGATGGACTGTAGGATATAGATGGAAGTAGATGTGTACAGTATATAGTCTTTGGATATACTTCTAGTTAAAAAAATAAAACTAGAAAGACAGAAATTTTTAAAAAAATAAATTTCTAGTTTATTTTCTTCAAAATCTATTGATGTCCAACTCTGGTTGTCTTCCACCTCTGAGGGGACACGTCACACGATCGAGTAAGGTTGTAAATATTTCCAGTTTCCATGGCCATAAAATGAAATTCATTTTGCTAAAAAATGAATTTCTAGTTCATTGCTATTTTTTTTTACTTGTTTGCTTGAATATTACCGAAGTTTCCATGGCCATAACTAACTTAAACCCCAAACATACCATATCGATGGGTTTTTTACTTGTTGCTTGAATATTTCCGAAGTTTCCATGGCCATAACCAACTTAAACCCCAGACATACCATATCACTGGCTGCTCGACAATACGTCCATCATTTTTTTTTCATCAAGTTATATTGCATATGTTTCTTACAGATTATGAAACAGTTTTTTTTGTGTACTTCCTTTCACTTCTAACATCAGGTTGACGGACACGATTATCATGAAACAGCTTGGTTTGTGTGTCTACAATACCGCTGAATAAATTCGTATTACGAGCAAAAGCTGATCATGAGGGAAGCTTTCACTATGCTTTCATAAGCATGAGTATCTTGAGGAGGAAGGCACATCGACACTGAGTAGTCGGATACGTTGAAATATGTGACAGCCCTGTTGCTAATGTGTACGGATGAACCTGCATCCGGTCCTGATCAGGTGAACGAAAGCACGCTAATATTTCTTTATATCAGACTTACGGCACACCATGTTTGAACTTCATCACCGGCGACACTAAAACTATTGTTTCTTTAGCCGCTTCGATGAAGAAAGATAACTGTAAGCACAAATATGATAAAGATCATCTTGTACAAATTCATGGAGCTCTATGAAAGAGCCGTTGATGTCCATCTAGTGAAGGATGAAAAGCTTAGAGCTGTGTACTTTGGTGGATGAGGCTAACCAAAGGTCAAAGGAGTGAACTGGACAAGCAAGAGGTGTCAAGAAGAGGAAGAGAACTGAATAATCAAGAAGTGTCCAAGAAGAGGAAGAGGTGGTCGGGCGTATGCTTATCTATGCGACGCTACAGTGGTAAGAATGGGAGTCCGTTAGCTAGACCATCGATCTCACTATGCATTTCGTGAATCATCTGGTCATTTTTGCACTACTCGTAAGACTTGTTTAAAGTCTTAGTGATATTATGTAAAAATGCCTTCGAGATCTTTCCTTATCCGGGTTTGCACCTCTCGCCTCTGCTTTCGCCTTCCGTGCTCGTGAAAAACAAAACGAAGTCAATGCTGATTGAAACTTGCATGTCCAAGTGTTCCTATGTACACTCGTGGATGTGTATCAACTATATGAGGGGCAATCATCAGTTACTTGATACACACAGAGCAAAGATTCTTCCGGCAAGGAACAGTGCAAGAAGAGGAAGTACCATATGATAAAATTTGAAGCTCTAGCCGGACCCAAAGAGTTTGGAGGGCTAGGCTTCTTAGATGTTA
>JADLZK010002891.1:0-190211 GCA_015847255.1 Hyparrhenia diplandra | reverse complement strand
TAAAGCAAAATCTTACTTGTTCGCTAGTGTAAGGTGAACAGTTACCTATATATTCTTTTCTATGACCACTTGGTATGCTCATGTCAAGTACAGATGGCTTGCAGAATATGCTGTCTTTTTGTACATACTGAATCTATTATATGTAAGCGGTGCAGACTTACCTGCTCGAGATAGTAATACTTGATGGAATAGTGTTCATGATGATTGTGTAGCAGGTGGTATTCAAAAGAGATGGAAGAATTCAAAATTATATTTGGATTATCAGATTTTCTTTTGGCTTTGTTTTCTCTTGAAAATTGTCAGTCATTTTGAGAGTATGCTTTGAGCTACCAGTAAAGACGAATGGTGAGAGGTTAATATATTTATTCCTCTTACTCGTCTACTCGACTGCAAAATATTTGATCTTTGCCTTTTCTTACATAGGGATGTGTGAGCAGCTTGACCAACTTCATACAAAAAGAGACCTATGGGCGCCACACCCGATGAAAAACAGCTTTCTGTGGTGGCCACAATTGGGGAGGGATTGATATAGCATTATTTGGGAAGACACTATTATTATTTTAACTCCACGCTCAGTCCTGATTTTAATGTTTTGTTACCCGCACCTTTGCCTCTGTAGGAAACATACTGCTGACCTTTATGGTTGGTTCAAAGCAAAGCATTTGAAGTGTCCTCAGCAGATGTTGCACTGAAAACCCAGATGCAAGGACGAGATGTTCTATTAGAGCTTCATGTTGATGAGTACTACCGAGCTTAATGAGGTTTGTAGTGGGCACAATTGTGGTGGATCTTTGACTCATATTTTCTGGGCTCGCCATAGTACCAAGCTAGCGCACATTGAACTCCTCTGCTGGTTGCAGTAGAAAGACTCATGGATTTAAGCTTTTCATGCGTGCCTACTTCTCAATACTCAGTTTGTTAGACGAGAATCGGCCACGCTCAGCGTCAGCAACACCCAGTAAGCATCTGCGTACGAGCACATTGAAGTTGCAAAGTACTAACCCAATGAAAACCTATCTATTTTCTGTAGGTTTTATGGGGAGACTACATTGAAATGTAGATGCCGGAGTTCCTTCCTGAAGAACCGCGTTGTCACATTTGGATGGAATTGCGACTCTTACACCAAGGTCAAAATATGAAACCATCACCCTTTATGAGAACACACTAGATTTTCAATACCAAAACATTAACGATTTTCTTTGGCAATACAGAGGACGCGAGTAGTGTTGAGCTTCATCTATCATTTCTGCGGCCCAAGGGCAAGCCATACACGATTTAAAATCCAATACAGCAGTATCGTCACTTCTTTCTACAAAGTTGTCCTGCCCTTTGTATTCCCAGTATGCTGGGAGGTGCGCTATTGTTGTGCATCAAGACCTGACATGTAACTCAAACCCATTGCATGATTGAGCTTTGCAGTCAAACAATCCATAATGCTTGTTCTCATCGTACCTTTGATCCAAATTCAATCCAGAAGGACAAACATTGTATCCTCACATTGTTATTCAGGTATTGCACTACAGGCCTTTTTCTTCATAACGTTTAGTTGGTTATACCATCTTTGATTTCAGGAGGGACTTTGAATACATAGACCTAATTTTGTCCCTTATCTCTAATAGTTTGAGACAGAGGCAGTAGTTGAAAAAGAGACCTGGCATTGAGTAAAAGAGCTTTTAATGACAAATACAAGGACAGGCTTTGAGGAATCTTACAAGGTGGTGTCCTTAATTTGAAAATATATACTGTTTTGTATTGCATGCTTTTTGGTGGTGATTTTCTCTGCGGCTAATTTTTTCCTTCATGTGTCAACTAAGGCATGCTTTTTTCACACTTCTTTTTATTTTCAAAAGATAATGTATGCTGATGTTTGCAAGTATGAAGATTTATTAGAGCTTAAGTTTTAGAAATCCTTGAAAATTTTGCCATTTAGGCATCTTCCATTTAGGCCCATTTGATCCTTTGGAAATTGGAATTGAATTCATTGTAGTTTAGGCATATATTTGAGTAAGAATATATATACTTGGAAATGAAATGGAACTAAGTTGAGAGTGCAAATTATAGCATAAAGTGATCAACTCCATTGAATTCTCATCATCTCTCACCATATGAATTTGAAATAGGCTTATTTGTGGACTTAAGAAAGTTGGGGACTCTCAAATTCCAAACTAAAAATCCTAATTATTAAATAGTTTCCACTCCTTCTAAAATGAAGGGATCCAAAACAGGCCCTTATTACCCTATGTCAGTAGCTAGTTCTATGCAATTCTCATGTCATGTTTTCAATTTCTTTTAACAAGTATACATGCAATCGTTACTTTGGTAACTACATTTAAATAATTCCTTTTTCTTACACTGTTCCTGGCACATATCCATAGGGTCTAATACATGAGGTATTTTACCAAAGTCCTTCGCGGGTTCATCTGGCGCCAAAGTCACAAGGCCAGGTTCTTTTTCAGAAGCTGCCAAGATGGATATGCAGTTAAATCATCACTCAAAAGCTGAAGATGGACTGTTGTATCCACTTGAAAAGGGCTTCTTCTTTCCTGCCAAAGCCACCTACACTCATTCTTCATGAGGAGGTATCAGTTTATATTTGTGGTAGGAACTCGGTGTCCGTCAAGTAGTAACAGCTGTTTTTTTACATTCTCAAAATGCAGATTGAGTTTTGTTGAATTTGAACGCCATGGTGCTGGGGTGCCAGTATATCATCTCACTATTTTGACCTCCTTGTCAAACTGAAAAATGACCAAGAGCATCTCTTCAGAAATATTCAAAGGAATGAGTACCACAACCTCTTCAACTTCATCAAGTATGTTGTCCCTTTTATTGCCTTCATCATCATCACCTTTCATGTTATACAGAAAACTTAAGTTTTCCTATCCACTATCCTTATTTTTGTCATTTTTTTAGTGGAAAGCACATAAAAATAATGAACCTTGGAGGCGATGGTCAAGGTGCAAGTGGTGTACAGATGTTCTACTTAGACACTGATGATGATGCTGTTGATCCACATCTAGAGCGTATTAAGAATCAGGCTGGGGATGATGAAAGTGATGAAGAGGTATGCTGACTTGTTATGTTGCTTGATGCTGCCTTGTTAATATTATTACTCCCTTCTATGTACTTATTATATTTCATTTTAGGATGAAGATTTTGTTATGGATAAGGATGATAGTGGATCTCCTACTGATGACTTCGGGTGATGAGGAATCAGATGCTAGTGATAGTGGTGGTGAAAAAGAGGTATTTTTAAATTTATTGTTGCTGTAGATCTGTAGCAAGCCTGAATCCATGATGTAATATGCAGTTGTTTTCTCCGCAGAAATCATCCAAGAAGGAAACAAGCAGTTCAAAGCCAGTTCAGAAAAGGAAGCCTAAGGGCAGGGATGACTGAAGGACCTGAGAAGAAAAGGCAAAGAAAAAAGATCCTAATGCCCCCAAGAGAGCAATGGCGCCGCTCATGTATTTCTCAATGGCTGAGCGAGGAGTAAGTTACTTTGGTTAATAATGCCCAGCATGTTAGGTCGTAAAGATATTATGTGACACTGAGGGTATAGCAGAAACCTTCCCACACTATAAACTGATATTGAACAGAAGTTTAAAAGTTTATTTTTTGATGATGCAGAACATGAAGAGCAGCAACCCAGATTTGCCTACGACTGAGATTGCAAAGAAGCTTGGGGAGATGTGTGGCAAAAGATGTCAAGTAATATTCTAGATCACTCTTCATTATATTATCTGAGTATTGTATCAGCATTGTTTCATCTACAAGGCAAATTTTGCAATGTTTTGTCATCATGTTTACAGCTAAAACAAAAGCTGTGTGCTTACGGTTCCCGTGTTCCTTGTCTTGAGCAGGTGAAGAGAAGCAGCCTTACATCCAGCAGGCCCAGGTGGACAAGAAACGTTATGAAAAAGAGTCCGCTGTCTATCGTGGTGAAGCTACAGCTGACGTTGATTCTGGCAACGAGTCTGACTAGATTCAAGCTCTTGGGCTGGCATGGTTGCACTGAATGAAATTCTAGTGGCATGTACTATTATTAGGTCGGCAACTGTTGACGCTAGGTGAAATTGTTAGCTGTGTGTGCCTAGTATGCCGGCACTAGTAGTTCGCCTGCATCATTGCTGACAGGTAAGGACTAAAGAGGGGGTTTCTTGTAGCGTAGCCCTTGAGGGCAAAAGATTGTATGAGTGTAGTCCAGTAACTTTTGTTAAAACCAACATATGTGGTTTATGAGAGATGGTATTGTGTTGAAGCGTCTCTGTTTGTCCGTTATTTCCTCAACGGACGAAAATTGGCTGTCTTGCCTGGTGAAAATCCCCAACAGATCCAAACACGAAGGGGCATATAAGCTCCTAGGAAAAGAGCGGTTGTAAGCTTGTAGTAGCGAAGCTTGGTAGCAGTCCTGATCCTCGTGGGGAATTTGTTTGGTGCCCCGGTGGACCTCGTGGGGAATTTGTTTGGTGCCCCGGTGGCTCGCTCAGTCGCTCTTGGTCCAAACAACTCGACCACGCCTGGCCAGGAGGACACCCCGGCGGCGACGGCGCTGCACGCCTGCACCGTATGCGCCTATGCGGCAGGCGTCATGAGTCATGACACGATGCTGCACCCTACTGCACGGGGGCCGGCCACAGGGGACACCATGCAGTCGCTGGTTGGTGACTTGGTGGCCGGAGAGGAAGAGGATCTTGGAGCGCTGGTTCACAGCGACGGCAGGCACCAGCGCCGGGCAACATGCATGTCTGATGTCCCTACTGGGTTTATGGTTGACACAGTTATCCTTCTCGAATGCGGCCCAGCCCGCGGCCGACGGCGACACGTACGCCGCCTTGCCAGCCACCGTCGGGATGGGGCCAGCCAGCTGCCATGGACCTGCGGAGGTGTCGCCCGGCCAGCTCGTCGTCGCACCGTTGCACGAGTCCACGGCCGTCGCCCTAGTAGAGTTTGTTTGGGTTTATGGTTGCACCATCAAAAATGTACCTACGTTATCTTATCGAGTCATCGATTGATGAAAACTTTTTTGAGAGAGAAAAGGAACTAGACCACATATATATGTATGCATGCAAATGCATGCAAAATGAATTTGAATTGCAAGTTTGGTGTCCAAAACCGTGTTCTCTATGATCAGAATGTAAAGACGTTTGGTTGAGGAAATCTGGACATTTATCTATAAATTTTAGTGGGAATCACCAATTGCTCCATATCAAAAAAAAATCACCAGTTGCTCACCTCTATATATATACTAGTTATTAGAAGAATATTAATTACTAGCTCGTGGGAGATGATATGACGACGTGACCTGACGCACATGGGCGATCGAACCCGAACTCGTTCCCGTCTGTGTCCGTGTGCAGGCCGCGCTCGCGAGTCCATCTTCGATACGCGCGCGGCCCTGGATTAAAAACAAAAACGTGACCGCGGTCGTCTAAGTCAAACCTTGATCGGGCCTCGCCGCGCCTCGCCTAACCCCAAGCCCCAGGGTTTAGTTCTCTCGATCCCCCCTGCCACACCACCTCGGCGTTCGCCGCCGCCGCCGTGGGCACGCAGCCACAGAGCTAGCACAACGCCGCCTCGGCTCCGGCCGCCGCGGCGAGGAAACGCAGCACAATGGCTGTGGTGCAAGCCGGCATGGGCTTCTGCCGCCTCGTCCTCATCGTCGGCGCCGGTGCGTAACGCCGCCTCCCCATACTCCGTTCTACACTTGCTCGTCGATCGATCTGCTGTGCTGCCACCCCATGATTTCCTCTCGTTCTCCTTCCTTTTCTCATCTAACATCGGATCGATCGTACGTGTAGGTGCTATCGGCGGCCCCATCGCTGTCCGCAGCGGCAAGTTCGGCGACCTCCTCCGCGGTCTTCAGGTGCGTGGCGCGGCGCACGCCGCCCGATCGATCTACCCTGCGCGCGCGCGCGTCGTATTTGTATTGATTGTGCTTTCAGCTCTGAATTTGATTTCGTGATGATGTGTGCTGCCCTCGCAGGAGTCTCTTAACGGGATGGGGACGGGAGGGGGAGAAGAATTGGGCGACGTAAGTCAAAGTCATGCGTGCATCGCGCAACGCACTGCTTCTCATTATATACTATGAAAACACGACTTCTGTGTGTACCTTTGTGCCAGCATAATTAATGTTTTCTTTGGCTCCCAATCTGTTTTATTTAGCTGGCTAAAGCAGTCGCTCAATTGGGCAATGATCTTCGTGAGGCCGTAAAACCTACTAGTATTATTCATGTGGTGGATACAGGAAACGGAGGTCTGTCACCTCAACTATATATACTGCGCTTCAATCTGTTTTGTTCTGCTACCTGTCCAGCTGATAACATGCATTATCGTGGTTCGTCGTGCATGCTTTATGCTTTACTAAAACACAACCCGACAAACTGGTTTAATTTGTTCTTCCCTGCTACTGCTATGACTATATAATAGTAATTGTCAAACCTAAGTCTTTCAAATTCCGCTACTTTGCGTACCACCATCTGTTAAAATATATATATGGTATGACTGTTAAAAAATATATATATATATGGTACCAAACATGCACATATGTGAACATGTGTTGAAGTAACCTGCAAATGGAATGTTCTTTCAGATCTTTATGTGTAAAATTCGGTATGTATTTTAGTTAGTACATATTGTGTCAACATGATTAAAGCCAAGTAATCTTACCTCTTTGCAGCTGGATCAGCTTTGATAGTACCTGCTGCTGCTGTTGGGACAGTCGGCTATTGTTACATGTGGTGGAAAGTAAGTCCCAATTGGTTGATTTTTTTTTCATTCATCAGTGGTAATCCCATGGTATTCAAGTAAATCAGCATGTTCTGAACATCCATGCTTTCAGAAACTCAATACCAAAATAGTTTTTGCCTTCTTCCAAGTTGCAGTATATGTGAGTCACTGCAGTCAAATGGCCTGCTTTTTGGCCTCTGTGATCTAATTCTCCTATCCTTTTGTTGAACTATATAAATTCTACTACAATCCCGAAACCTAGCTGGATGTCGACAAATAAAAACGCTAAAAAAATGTGTTTGGACATTTGCTATTTACTTGAGCTTATCCTGTACGTTCTGATTGTTTACAGTAACAAGCAGTGAAAAGGGCTTGTTTGATTAACTGTAATGTCTCTGTTGCCTTTCAGGGAATCTCCTTCTCTAGCTTGATGTATGTCACTAAACGCAATATGGCTAATGCTGTTGCAACCATGACTAAGCATCTGGAACAAGTGCAGAGCTCTCTTGCTGTAAGTACTACCAGCATCCCTTTCCTAGCAAAGTCATTATCTCATTTTCCTTTATTATTCAGAATGACAACATATTCCTCTATGACAATAGATATACTCTTTATGCTCATATTTAGGTGACTTTTTTCCTGAACGCATAAGACAGTTGTGGTTCATTGCATTAAGTAAGAACAAAGTTTAGTTACAAAGCACCCAAAGCAAAAATGAAAATTAAATTCTGAAATAGACCACATGCCACTGAAAATATCAGGAACAACCAACAACAGAGCAACTCAAGGATGGCAGACAGAGGCCTAACCATGTCTAATAAATTTAGGGGACTTGAGTATTGAACCACACAACTATGTACTAAATTTGGTGGATGCTGAATTGCAATTTAACAGAAGTATTATCTCAACAAAAAATGTTATATTTTCTTGAACTAACTTTGGAGATTTGTAGTAACTTTGGAGATTTGTAGTCCTGAGTTATAAACAAGCCTTGATCTCATCGTTTATTTTTCATAAATAGCTGTATGATTAGATATTATCAAGGATTTATTTTTTGAAAAATTGAAGGATAGGATTCAATTTATGCTTTGATTACTGCATTTTTATGATAAAATGGGTCTCCAACACAGATTTCAAAATGCTGCCGTTTGAATGTATACCGCTTTTCTTAAGTAGCTTGTGGGGTTTTCAAATGATCTAAGTGTATTAAATGCCACAACTTGCAGGCTGCTAAAAAGCACTTATCACAGCGCATTCAACACGTGGATGACAAATTGGAGCAGCAGAAGGAGATTTCGATACAAATAAGAGATCAGGTACTTTGAAATTTCGTATCTTTGCTTCAAAGAGAACGCTGGATGTTTCAATGTTCATTCAAACAGCAAAGAACAGATTTGGAAACATATTTACTGCTGTGAAATTAGTTTCCGTGAGTCATTGACAATGAACTACACTGTCAAAACCAGTGAAATTTTTTCTGATTCAATAACCTTACAGTAAACTGAAATGTTAATATGTTATTTTTGCATCTTTCATTGATTATACAAATTCAGCTGCTAATAAGAATGAGCTAGACGATGGGGTCTTTACATTATGGATAATCCTCATATATCCGCTTTTCTTCATTCAGGTCACCAGTGCAAAGGATAAAATAAAGAACATTGGATTTGACTTGGATAAATTAACAAATACGCTTATGGGCCTGGTGAGCTTATATTGAACTTGCATTTGCTTCATACTAGTTTTACAGTTTTCCAGTTGTCTTAGCATAAATTTATCTGTTGTGCAGGATGATAAGATGGATTTAATTGAAGCAAAACAGGTAAGCTTTGTCCTTATCGGAGCAGTATTGGCACAATCTTTATTTTTTGGGGTTGAGCACTTGCAAATATAGTGTCAAGCTTTTGTGTTTGGATGATAGATTCAATTTCGCATACAGTAGTGGAACTATTTCCATTGCCTTTCGTCCTCAAAGCATGATACAAACAAAGTGCAGAAAGTACTATTTTCTTCCATGGTGACTAACAATATCTTGTCAACAGAATTATTCAAATGGGGCAGTGGCTTATCTCTGCCAATTCATAGAAAAAAGGGTTGACAAGCTACCGGAACAGCTGGTGAGTGTGCCCACTTTTGTGTCAGCTTTGTTTCATGTTTCCTACTTACTCCTTCCTAAATTATGAGACGTTTGGCTTTTTTACCCAAATTTGACCACTCGTCTTATTTTTGAAAAAATGACTATTACAGTACATTACAATTCCTAATCCCAAATTTTTGGTATCAAAAAAGTCAAACGTCTTATAATTTGGGATGGGGAAGTATTTATTACTGTACAAATCTTATAGGTATATATTACCTTGATAGTATGTATGGTACACTATTCATTTCTTGTTTCTAGGTAAACGGCTATTATGGCCAATATAAAACCTCATGACAGTAAAAAAAGCTCTGTGATGCTAAATTTTACTGTGTAAAGAACTGTGCATGGAATGCACATAGTCAAAAAAGTTGAGATAGAATAAGAACAATATCTTCTTTTAATTTATATTTCGTTTATTACAGTACATTGCACTTCCTAATCCCACTTTTGAACTAAAGCCTGACATTATTTAAATATATCTCTATCTCCTTTTCTTATACTGAACCCACTTGTTTTGTCTCCATGACAAACCCAAATGCCAAACTGTAAGAAGGAAACAAGGAGAAGAAAATTGTTGTTTGCTATTTTTGAGTGATAGGATATTAGGATCCCTGGATCATGATCAATGCAATCTAACAGTGATGGGCATTATTTACCTCAATAGCATTGCTGGTATGGGAAAGGCCATTTTCATCTGATTCTCTTCTCTCTTCTTTTTCACAGGTAGGATTGCAACAAACAGTCGAGCGCATCGGATACAAGAGCTCAGAGTTGCCGCCAGTTAGTTCTGTCACTTTGTTTTTTCGAACTGTTTCGTTGAAATGGCTGACGTAGAAATCTTTGTGTTTTTGACAGGGTCCGATGGGGTTCGGGCAACTGCTGGCCACCGATACACTGAACCCTTGCAGTAGAAGAATGCTTCGATCAACAGGCTTGAACTCGGCACGTCTGATTCTACCTTGACCATGAGAGAGATCAAGGCATGCAATGCAATGGATGCATTTACCGACGCCTTGTGAAATTTTGTACAGGGAAGCACCTTGATTTAGGAAGGCTGGCATGTTCCGTCTTTCTATAATTTGCCGCTTTGGTCAGTTTGAACTTCTATTAGTTGAATCTCGGATTCCAGTTTTTGATCTATTGTCGTCATGCGTGTTTGATCTTTCTAAGTTCAAACGATGATGTGATTATGTTGTTTCCGTATTTAAATTTCAAAACACCTGCTTGCCACGCCGAAAATTTTTGGTTCAGCAACCCCTGCGCTGATGTCACAGGCTGTGTGGCCTCGTGCATTGTGGATTTGTGGCGAAGCTGTGCCGTGCGGCCCGTGCCGCCTTGGTCCCGAGGAAATAGATAATGCCTGAGATCCTAGGATTTAAGCATTATTTGTACACATTCCATCGCTGCTGATTGAAGTTTCCAAGCTCTCAGGATTAAATTGAAATCTTTTTATATATTTGATGCACACAAATCAACTAGCATGGTGATTTGGCATTAGATTAACTTAACCCGATATGGTACTCCCTCGGTCATGATTATATAAGAAAGATATTCTAGAAAGTCTATGGGTTAATGAAAATGACGCATATAACCCTCCTTAACTATAGAGAGAATTTGTGCTTACCATATTTTGAACTTTATGCTAATATAGAAGGTACACACGCAATGACGCAAGGTACTATAAATAAATAGTATTCATAGTGGCTGCTATTACTGCTATGATGACATAATAGCTTGAAAATATCACCTTGAAACTTGCTGTATAGCGGTTCGATCCTGTATGCCGCAGGCTACACACCAAGTCAAGTCTATAACTACTAAAAATCCTAGCTGATTCTGAATATCAACCTAAGTTTGTTGCTATCCTTTCTTCTTAATGAAAAATAAGCTTCGGCGTGGTCTCAAAAATTTTTTTTGTTGCAATCTGTTTTCGTTTATTTGTCCATTCCATGACGAGTGGATCCATTGGTTGCAAATTAATTAATAATAATAATAATCTTTTACGATTTACGCACCAAAACCTGGCCAATCAGCGTGGCCACGTCGCTGGCTGGTCACGGCCGTCCGATCTGGCGAATGGACGGCCAAGATTGGGCCAGTCCCGACATCTTGCAAAAACCTTCAAGCTGTGGCAAAATACTACCCGAAGTCCAGGCCATCTCTCATCCCCACGCCCTTGCGCTCTTGACTCGAGCTCGTCCGTTCGTCCGCAGGTGGCGACGCCGAGACGGAGCTAGGGGTTTGCCGACGGCGCACCTCGCCGGCCGCGCCCCGGTCCCCTTTGGCGCCACCCGGTCCTATCCGGCGCCGCCCCAATCCTCTCTGCCTCCACCCGGCCCTCTCTGGTCCAGCAGCTCACTGCAGCGGCGCAACGGCGGCACACACGGAAGTGTCGCGGTGAGAGGTGTGAGCGCACGGCGGCCCTGGCGTTCCAGCAGCGACGGCCACCCAACATCTACCTCTCTCTCACGGCGGTGACGCGGAGACGAGGCTGGCGGGGCGCAGTGGGGCGAGGTGGCACCGGCCCCGGCCATGGCGCGGCAGATCCACCCCTCGGTACTGCGGTGCGGTGGCTGGCAGCTGCGGCCACCCCCGGCGCGGGCGTGGGCATCGGGCGCGCTAGACCCGGCGGCTCCCCTCCCAAGGCGCCACTACAGGCTGAGCGGCGGGTCGAGCGGATGCCAGAACTAGGCTAGCAGCGCGGTCGCTGCGAGGCCTCTGGAAGATGAACAGTGTCTAAGAACACAAGAACTGCATATTGGTACTGATCCATACATAAACTTGTGAAAATCCTAGAAAAAAATTATGTATCTAAAAAATGTCAAATTGATTTTATTCGATTCATAACTTTATCCTCTATCCGTGAAAAATATGTTTGCATATGTTACTTTAGCCAAAATTTCTTTATTTTATTATAATTTGTAGAAATTGATAAATGCAAAATAAATTCTCTAGGGCTCTACAAATTGCAACACCAATTTAATTGGATCTGTTGTGTTATGCACAACCATAAATTCTCTAGGGCTCTACAAATTTCTTGCCTGGAGAATTGCTTATGCACAACCATATTTGCATTATAATGATTTATATGCTTTAGTTACCTTGTGTTGCGAAAAAATATCAAATTTGTGTAGACATTCAATACTATCTTTGCATTATGTCCGGTTAAATACTTTAACAAAAAGTTACAGTAGCACAATATGAGAGTGAATTTCCACCTGGATATCAAATTTGTGTAGACATTCAATACTATCTTTTGCATTATGTCCGATTGAATACTTTAACAAAAGTTACAGTAGCACAATATGAGAAGTGAATTTTCACCTGGATATGGATGCAATAACAGACAGAACCTTCAAGAGGTACTTAGGTCCGTGCAATGCTAAACAACCACCTTTACCCCTGTGTTAGTATAGATCTGAACTGAACTGAAGAGCTTGCTTCACAGGCTGGCCAATGTCTGTTCTGTTAGAAACATAAAGCATCTTCGAGTCACAAAACGCAACAAAATCTTAAGAAGACCAGGATCAACCTGTTCATGTTTTGTAATCTCATATGACCATTTGAATTGGCTTTAGTGAATGGACTGCAATTGGAAAGCTACTATCAAATCTGATTCAGTACCAACCATGGGCTTCATTGTCAGAGATTCAAAAGCTTTCTGGCATATGATTCGCACCCTAAAGATAGTTAAGTCTCATTCTTCGGTTCTTTTAACTCCAGATGTACCGGTCCAGTGGAATATTGACTACCTGTTGCAATTATCTCCCCACACCATGTCTCAGCCTCTAATTGTTTGTATGATGGTGCAGGCCACCTGTTTCTTCTGTTCTATGACAAACTCCTCTGTGCTACTTCTTCTCACCTTATCCTGCCTTTTATAAAACACAATGGTTTCGAAAGTATGCAAAATTTATCTTTGGCTGAACTAACCATTAACTTCAATAATACAATGGGCACGTCCACCGCCATAAGCGGCAACGCCCAGCATTTTTCTAGTGAACCACTAAATCAACATGGAACCTCATGTTTACTACATCATGTTTGTTTCTTAATACAAGTTATATGACACAACTTTTCGAGTGCCTTCATGGCTGTCTAAGAGCCAATTATTATCAATATAACAACTAGGCCTTGTTTAGATGGCTAAATTTTGCAAAAAAATTCCAAATTTTTAGACTCTCTCTCCATCACATCACATTAAATATAACAAAAAGACATATGTTCGAGCAGGTAAATGTAGGTAAAAAAAAAAAAATAACTACTTACACAGTTTTGTTGTAAATCATGAGACAAATCTTTTTGAGCCTAGTTAGTCCATGATTGGACAATATTTACCAAATACAAACGAAAAGTACTACAGAGTTAGAACAGTGCTTTTGGATGGATATTTTGTCATCTAGACGAGGCCCTAGTCTCCCCCCCGCCGAAGTTTTAACAAAAAAAACTTTTCGAAAAGCAACCAAATATCAAGTTGATGATTTATTCTTAAAGTTTTGTGTTCACTATTATATCCAAATATTTTTTTAGTTGATACAAATGTGTGATAAAATCATTACTCATCATGATATACATATACACACATTTATGTGTGATTGTTAGATGCTGCTATTGAAACTTAGCATTCGCATTTCTGCGATCTGATACTAAATCGTTGGACCCTACTCCTTCGTCCCAAATTATAGATGTTTGCCTTTTCTTTTACAAATAAGTTTGACTACCTGTCTTGTTCCAAAAAAAAAAAAAAAAAAATGCAAAATAGTCAAATTTAAGTCATTCTTGAAGATCTATTTTTTAATATAAAACAAGTCATGACAAAAAGGAATCTTTTTACATAATTTTTTTAATGAAATTTAATGGTCAAACTCAAGGTCATAAAAATCAAACATCTTATATAATTTAGGCTGGAGGAAGTATTTATTACTTTATCGGCATGTTACTGGGACTTTGAACGTTTGAACGAATGAATTTACCTAGAATACCTTATAACTTTGAACAGGATAAAATTGAATGATTCGATATTTTATATTCCAGGTCGGAGGCATTAATTTTTTAGAAGAAAAAAAATGAGGAGTCCATACCAATTTTGTGAAGTTTCTTTTAAAGGAAATTTTGTGAAGTACTTTTAAATGAGTAGTATTTTTGAAAGGATGTTAAGTTAACTGGAAGGGACAAATCCTCCACTGCTCCAGCTCGTCGCCGCCCCGATGGCGCTTGCCACGCTGCTGGCGCACCTCGCGGCGGGCCGCTTCGACCGCGTGCTGGCGCTCACGAGCGGCGGCGCGCCAACCGCGTCGGCGGCGCACCGCGTCCTCCACCTCCTCCTCCGTACCTCCCCGCCGCCCCCGCTCCCGCGCCTCGTCGCCCTAGCGCGCTGGTCTCGCGCCCACTTCCGCGCGCCGCTGCTGCTCCGCCTCCACGCGCTGCTCTTGGCCCGGCTCGCCTCCGACGGCAGCCTCCACTCGCTCCTCCGCTCCGAGCTCCACGCCCTCGCCGCGGGGCGCCTCCACTCCCCGCATCCATCCTCCGCGCCCTACCCGCTTCGTCCCGCCCGCTCGTGGCCGATATGGTCGTGCTCGCTCTCGCCCGAGCCTCCCAGCCGCTGGCCGCCTACGATGCATTTCTCCTCGCGGGCGCCGAGTACCCGCGCTACCGCCCTTCGGCCTTCTCCGTGAACGCCCTCCTCGCCGCCCTCGTCCGCGCCGACCGGGTCGACCTCGCCGAGCGGGCGTTCAGGGCAACGCTGGTGGCGGCGCGTGTCGCCGGACTTGTTTACCTTCAACATCGTCATCTCGGGGCTCTGCAAGACTGGGCAGCTCCGCAAGGCCGGTGACGTCGCGAAGGACATCAGGGGTGGGGGCTCTCCCCTCGGTGGTCACCTACAACACCCTCATCGACGGTTACTGCAAGCACGGACGAGCTGGAAAAATGTACCATGTGGATGTGCTGTTGAAAGAGATGAACCACGCTGAATTTCTCCTAATGTGGTCACATTCAATGTGCTGATTAATGGTTATTGTAAGGAGTCCAACATTACAGCTGCAATCAAGGTCTTCGAGGAGATGAGGCAACATGGGATCCCTGCGAATGTGGTGACATATAATTCACTTGTTTGGGGCTCAGCAGAGAGGGAAAGGTGGAGGACAGCGTGAAGCTGGTGGAAGAGATGGAGGAGCTGGGGTTGGCATGCATCCTGTCTACCCTGAACAGTGTACTGAATGGGTTTTGCAAGAAAGGCATGATGGTGGAAGCTGAGGGTTGGGTTGATAGCATGGCACAGAGGGGCATGAAACCCAATGTGGTTACTTACAATACCTTGGTCGATGGATACCCGGCGGCTTGGAAGGATGAAGGAGGCAGTGGCGGCCAAGGACGCTGTGGCAGGGAGAGGGATTAGTCCAAATGTTAAAAGTTATAATTGCTTGATAACAGGGTTTACCACCACTAGGGATTGGAGGAGTGTATCAGGACTTCTCGATGAAATGAAGGAGAAAGGTGTGAAAGCAGATGTTGTAACTTATAATGTGCTTATTGGTGCACTGTGTTGCAAGGGTGAGGTCCGGAAAGCAGTAAAGCTCTTGGATGAGATGGTGGAGGTTGGTTTGGAGCCAAAACATGTGACGTACAATACCATTATAAATGGGTTCTGTGAGAAGGGGATGCTAAGGGTGCCCATGAAATTAGGATTAGGATGGAGAAATGTAAGAAACGGGCGAATGTGGCCACACACAATGTGTTTCTCAAGTACTTCTGCAAGATGGGGAAGATGGATGAGGCTAATGTGGTACTGAATGAGATGTTGGAGAAAGGTCTAGTTCCAAACAGGATCACTTATGAAATAATAAACTCAGGCATGATAGAAAAAGGTTATGTGCCTGATATAAGAGGATATGGAGCAGATGTTTCTAATAAAACTTAACATCTTCCTGAAAGATATGTTCTTGTAATGTGCCAATATAGCTTGTTAAAACTTGCTGTGATGTAGGCTTGGATCCTTATTTCTGATAGGACATGTTTTGCTTTGTCTAATTGGGTGTGGAATTGTGATTACTTGTTGGGACTACGAATTTTAATCCCTAATTCACGGTCATGTTTTGCCTTGTCTATTTTTGGATGTGGGGTTATTATTACTCATTGATATTTTGAGTTAGGAATCATTGTTCTTATTTCTGCTAGGTCAGTTTTTGCCTTGTCTAGGTTTGTATGTGGTCCTTTGGTTCATCTCGGTGTATTATGGACATGAATCTGTTCATAAACCATAACTCAGTTGTCTATAGATCTTCTGCTTCAACTACCATTGAGTCAGTTAACTCTTGTGAGCCAACTAATGTTTGTAAGATCCATTTTATTGGAAATCTCCAAATTATTTAGTGGTTTAGCCTACATACAAATTCATGTTTCCAAGATAAATTTTTCCACGCTTCATTTATGAGTATGCAACAGCTTGCTGACTATTACTGTCTGCCTGTCCTCTGAACTTGTCAAAGTTTGAAGAGAAGATGTTGCTAAATAAAAATTTTTCCATCAAGCGTAAATTTTTCTTAAGTGCCTTTGATATTAGCTGATTAGTATGTGTATGGAACTAGGTTGCTTTGTATTTAACATTACAAGTTAAGTTTGACAATAACTATCAAGATTGGATTTTGCCAAGAGGATGTTCAGAACTTCATCGACAATTCCATTAAGGATGGACAGGACCTTTCTACTTTTGTAAATAATGTATTGGGGATTCCCTTGGAATCTCATACTGGTACCGATTTATTTATCTTCAGTGCAAAAGAATTTCCATTATTTTGGTTTCACGTGCAAGACAGGTATGACTGTATGAAGGTGATGAGTTCTCAGGCGTAAATTGTACCATGAAATTAGGCGAGTGGAACAGATCAACAAGGAGCCAGGAAACATATCCAGGGGAAAAGGAGAATTTTAGCTGTTTCAGTTGTTATGTACCAAGCGGGTAACTGTTGCATTCAACTTTGACGAGTTCGATGATGTTGCAGTAAGTTTTGACTTTTCATTTCTCCTAGAGGCATAGAGTGAATTATTAGTGCCATTTGTTTTCCCTAAGACCTAATATTGCATTTCTTACCACAGATAAGAGCTTGTGATAATAAATGAGTGTGTTATTATTGTAAAAGGTTGTTGTGAGTCAGTGAGTGTTGATTGTTTCGTGCTAATGATGTATTGTCATTTCATCATGTCACATGTGCACAATTGATATGATGATTATGAATTGGTTTTATCCTGTCATTACCAAAAATGACTATTGTTGATAGTTTATACATAGATATCCTCAAATTTAAAGTTTCTTCGGTAGTTTGTAATACTTTGTTTGGTTCATTTCCAGTTCAAAACTGTGTTAGTGTGGAAATCTTGGAGATGACCAAAATAGGGGAACAGTAATGGAGGTTGACCATGTTGTGTTAGCCAGAATTTATATTTTTAGAGTTGGTCTGCACAAGCACTAATAATTCAGAAGAAAATACAACGATTAAACAAAATATGCTAGTATATGTTTTCCTCGAGTTTTCCTTTGTTGTATTGAACTAGAGCAATTTTTTCCCAACACACTTAGATCTTATAATATCCACCTGAAACATTTCTTTTTTTTATTATTACTCATATGCAACATTTCCTTTAGCACAAGATGATTTACATAGGTTCCATCCATGATTCATATGCAAGATAAGGGGAAAACTTTCCGGTTGTCAGTTGTTACTGGTATATATGTATATAGGGTAACACATTATAGGAGCAATGGGACAGTGCACATTCATGACTATCTTGTAAAACTGCTACCCTAATAATTGAACTTATTGGAACCATTCCCCATGGTGCCATCTAGTATTTCACAGCCAAGTTATAATCATATCCTGCAACGCATGCATCCACACCTAAATGAAGTGTCAATAACTCATGAACTTCTAGTTCTAGGTTTGAATCAATTAACCATAGGCTGGCTAGCTTCCTTGATTGAACTGAATATAGTGTACCTGGAAGAAAATACTGGTATGGAATTTTAGTCAGATGCTTCCTAGATGTCAGGTGTTTGCATTCTTTTCTGTTAATTTATTGAATTATCTACTTTCATGCCTTTTCAGTCTAACCATTTAATTATTTGGTTAATTTTATTTCTATTTACAAGGTTTGAATTTGTATACAATGCAGATGACTATGACAATCAATAAATGAAGCCATCAAAATTTCAAAGTATGAAATGATTCCCTTCTTGATATGTCTTATTCTGAAGGAAACATACTATATTGTAATAATCTATTTAACATTCTTGTATAGGAAAAGAGACAAGAACTCAGCTTGAGCCCGTTGCTACTACTACTAATAGAAGGGTGCTTCCTCTAAGATTGGAGTCATCAAGCAATGGAAGTTGAATTGCTCCTCACCAACAACTAACGTTATATAGTCCGATGACTACCAAGACAGTGATGGTGAACAAGAAAATGAGGCACTTGCTATCAGGTACTCTCTTAGTATTTGTTTTTATCGTTACCCTACTCAAGTTAGTAGGCAGCTCATGATCAATTGTGTTTTGGTGTCACAGCAGTTGGTGGAGGAAAAGTTCTCAGAGTCAGAGGATACAAGACTTTTGTTAAGGCTGTCTCGATATTGATCCTTTGACAGTGATGATGATGTCATGGGATAAACAGTGTATGATGAGGAATATCTGAGAAGTGCAAAAAGCAGCCGATATCAAGTGCTTCTGAAGAGGATGCTTAGTTCTGGTTGGAAGAAGATGATAATAATGTGAATGATAAAATGGTAATAATGTGAGTGATAAAATGGAGAAGGACCGCACTTTGGCAGAAAGTAAAGTAGAACCGTCTGAGGAGCTGAAGGAGCGGCCACATCTGCAGCCTGTAGAGAAGATGGATGCTCCAAGCAGGGAAAGTGGATGCTATATCTAAATATGTGCTTGCACCTAGAGTTGGTTTTGACGATAGGCCAAGCAAGCTTGACAGTGAAAGATGGATTGGTCACGTGGATAACATTTAGGATTTTTTTTCTGACTAGGTCAATGCCCCGTTGGAAATAATCTTGTCATAAGAAATGTGTAAATGCATCTACATGCATCTATGGCATGAGTTGTTCAAGTCAAAAGGAAATTGACTTGTTCATTGAGCTAATGCTTAGTTAGCATTAGGTAGCAAAGTTGATTTGGATTACGTGAGTGTCAATGAGTTGTTGCTAGCTAGTGATTAGCTAGAGATGAGTTGTGTACTCTTACGACGGTTTGTAAGTCCTATAAAAAGACATGTACCCCTTGTAATGGGTGAGTATGAGATGAGAGGTGATGTAGAGCATGAGAGGTGATGTAGAATATGTAGGGTTTGATTGTGAAGATCAAGTAAGGGCTTGGTTGTGAAAAACTCAAGTTAGTAGTGTGTGTGTAGTAAGATATAGATGAGAGTAGTGCTTGGTTGTGAAGATCAAGCAAGGTGTAAATTTGTAGTGTGAAACTACTTGAGATCTATCAATAAGAAACAAAGTGAGTTTGTTTGGGGGCCAACAATTGGTATCGGAGCTCAAAGTTAGGGAGAGGTGCGCCTTGGTGAAGACCATGTCACCGAGAAGCTCTCGTCGGCAAGTCAGCGGTGGCGGAGGAGTGCTTCCAGCGGTTGAGGATGGTGTCAGGGCGCCTATTGCTCCGCGGAGGCAGCGGGGAGGCGACGGCGTCAACATCGTAGCAAGGAATGCCTTCAAAGGAAGACACGCCGGGCGGCGCGCGGCAATGAAGGCCACGACCGCGACGATGACGGAGCGGCCAACACCTACCCGAGAATGACAAGCCCAAGTTGAAGGGCAAGAATGACGAGTACAAAGACAATTTAGTCCATGGATGGCAGTGTAAAATTGTGTCCATGGTGGTGGCGGTGTGAAGCCATGTTTGAGAATATGGTGGTGTGAGGCCACAAAGATTAGGAGGAAGAGCCGTTAATGAAGCCGGTAGTAACGGGCAAAGCAGGATTCTGCTAAGTGGTATGACCTCGCATTGGAGGTGTGAAGCCATGTTAGTAAAGGGTGGGTGTGATGCTACAAAAAGCCAGCGTGGAGCTACGGCAAGGCTATGATGGCATGAAGCTGCTAGGATGAGGTGTAGGCTATCTACATCGAGAGTCAACATGACAAGATTAGGGGGTGATTGTTGGAAATAATCTTGTCATAAGAAATGTGTACATGCATCTATGGTGGTATGAGTTGTTCAAGTCAAAAGGAAATTGACTTGTTCATTGAGCCAATGCTTAGTTAGCATTAGGTAGCAAAGTTTGATTTGATTTTACGTAGTGTCAATGAGTTGTTGTTGCTAGCTAGTGATTAGCTAGAGATGAGTACATTCATTTATACGACGGTTTGTAAGTCCCATAAAAGGACATGTACCCCTCATGTGTGGTGAGTATGAGATGAGAGGTGATGTAGAGCATGAGAGGTGATGTATATATGTAGGGCTTTGATTGTGAAGATCATAAGGGCTTGGTTCAAAACCAAGTTAGTAGTGTGTAGTAAGATATAGATGAAAGTAAAGGCTTGGTTGTGAAGATCAAGCAAGGTGTGTAAATTTGTAGTGTGAAACTACTTGAGATCTATCAATAAGAAACAAAAAGCAGTTTGTTTGGGACCAACATGCCCGTATGCGCTTTACGGCAACGAAAAACATTAATGACTAATATATTTTGCTGATTATATCAACAATCAAACTCAATAGGATGTATATATTTCATAAAAATAACATGTATATATATTTATAAATGTGGCGACTCCTATACTAGCCTTCTACCAGTTCGAGACTCCAATTTAGCAAAAATAGAAACCACGTGACTAAGATCATGTTCCATTTATCTCTTCCACAGGAGATCAACACATCTTTGGAAATAAATCCCTACATATTGAAAAGTACTTTTACACATAGGTTCAGATATAGTCTTTTTATATTAATGACAGTACGGTACACTGCTATGCAATTTGACTAATTTGGTTTCATCATCCGTTCCGAACTTCAGTGCAACAACATAGCTTCGAACTTCCAGATCCTGTTGCCAAGTAGCACCACAGACTAAAAGCATTAAGTTGTGTGAATAAATACTGATGTTCCAATATCCACACAGACCGTCCAGGCACAATTGTACTTACAGAATAAGGAGTGTTGAATTGTTGCCCAAGAGCATCTCCTCCAGCGACCATCGGCATGGCATTGATAAACATTGAGCTTGATGGTGTTACTGACCAAGATGCAAGATTTATTGATATAAATCCCCATCACGAAGTCAGAATGTTGCTCAGAATTTAAATCTCTATAGCAGCAGCAGTTGTAATCTCCACGAGCATGGTTGCCAGCAGCTCATCTGAGCTAGTAGTCCACTTCCTTTATGCAAACCCTTCAAGGGCAGGACACAACAGTAGGTGTGAGTATGTACCATGATTCATCAGCTATTCTTATATGCATTAGTAACTTATTCAAGTTATTATTAATAGTGGCGATCAATTGGGATGCAAGTAATAATATACATAAAAGCGTATTGAGCTTCAAGACATCTATGTTTCCAAGTGTACGTATTATATGCACAATAAGGTCAAAAATATGCAGAATATTCCTCTAAACTAGAATAGAGGAATTTTGTATGAAAGCGAGATTAACTCAACTGTACCTGAAGTAGTTGAGCTCTAGGAGCTGTCAACTCAAAAAGGATTTGTAAGCCGTTGTTCCTCTGAAATCAATTTGGGTGAAACGCTTCAAGACATCTATGTTTCCAGGTGTAGGTATTGCAAATCAACACAAGGTAGCAGTACGTACCATCCCCCTTAACTAATCCACACTGCAAATCAACAGAAGAAATTGCAACTTAATTAAAAACTGAATGATGTCTCTTTCCCATCTTCTTCTTCGCCGCGCGGCAGCACCCTCAGGCTGACTGCTGCCAGCGGCACATCTGGGGCCCTGGAGCGGCGCACGTGCGGACGTCCCCACCCCAAGATTGAAAGCAGCACAGAAAAGACAAGAACAAAATAGACCAAATGTAAGAAACAGATTGAGACAGGAATAATCGAAGAGATTTAGAATAATATCGGGAAAAGAGGAATCGAGGCGGCTGAAGGCAGCTACGATTCAGGAGGCGGAACTCACCATGGCCGTCGCCCGCCAGTGCCGCAGCCCGTCAAAATCACCGGCGGTGGCATTTTCCCTTCCCCGAGGCCCGAGCAGGCGAGGCGGCGGCCCTTTAAATGGCACGGCAGCCGCGGTATTTTCTTTTGAGGAGATTTTATCGAGACCGATAGTTTCCTTCTGCCGGTGGACTATTTGAGGCGGCGGACAGTCGTTTAACACGGGGAGACAGAGGCGGCAGAAAAAAAAAAAAAGGTGGGACTAAAATTTTTCTCTCTTTATTAAGAGATAGATAGATAGATATATATTTGAATGTTTTTTTTTTGAAAAACCGGGAAAGTATTTCATTGGAATAATTCAAGGTTTACATGGCAACTTACAACAACACCCTTGAACAAAAATAAAATTACATTGAAGTGCAAACAAGGGTCTTGCAAAGTCACGGTCGCCTTCATCGGCCGGGCAATGGAGAAGCCCCCCTCGACGAAAGCATCCAGTACACACCCAGGTTGCAACTTAAAGCCACCGCCCTTCCCGACAAAAACATTTTTGATTGGCACAACAAGTAGCATGCCCCAAGAACATGCCGTGAAATCGATGAACGACAAGCGAAGAAGATGACCATGGGCCATCTCGCCGTGGAACATGGGAGTCGCCATAAGTCTCGTGCAAATCCAAGTCGACGGACAACGGTATAAAAATCCAAAAGGGGAGAGAAATCTCCCACCCGGTTGCATGTAAAACCACCACCCTTAATCCTCGAATAGTGGTAGACATACCTCCCTCGCCCTACTAACACAAAGAAGCCGAAGGAGGACAAAGAGACCGCCGCCAAGATCCGTGAGCTTCAAAAGAAACCCTATATCCGGGCGAGGTAGCAGTCATCCAGCCCCCTTCGCCGCCACCGTAACACAAGTCGATCGGCGGGAGAAGGGGGTCGGCGAAGATTATTCCCTAGCAGCGTGATTTCTCCACCAATCGCCCCACGCACGGATCTAAAGCTACTAAACTAGATAGTAGAGAGTACACATCGATCGCCATCGATCCAACCCTCCAAATACCATAGGGCCACGGACGCCGGCGAGGAACGCGGGCGCAGATCGACGCTGGATCGAATCGCCTTTCACCGCCGCGTGTACTGTAGCGCGAGGGAAGAAAGGTCGAAAGGAACTACGCTTGAATGTTTTTATTTGGTGGTTGGTATTCTGACTTTCAAGAAAGGGCAGATCAATGGGCTTGAAGGCCCCCCTTATTAAAAGGCCCTTATGGCCTGTGAGGCTGTGATGAATGGTGTGCCTGTGAGGCTGTGATGAATGGTGCGAGATGTCTAATTATGGTCAGTGGTCGGTCTTATTTTGGCACTTCGGTCCCTTTGCAATGATAACTAAATCTCGTATGCCAGCGTGTGCTTTTCTGTTTTCATTTTCAAACGACAGCATGTATTTCGTAATTTTAAGAGCTTGTGGTTTGTTTGCCACGCATAAAAGCAACACCTCAAGCAAATCTGTGCCAAGTCCAGATTTTAGAAGTACCATGATAGTAGGTAGTACCACACCAAGGATGTGCCATATAAAAACAATAACTTCAGGACGGTGAAAACAGAGCTTCCATCATTACAGTATGAGTAGCTCTTGACATCATCAAACCAACAGATTCCGAACCAGGGCACTAACACTAGGGTACAAAATCTGATTCATTTGAAGCAAACAAGCTGCAGTCACATGTAAATTTTACAAGAGTAAGACCTTTAAACTATTCTGTATTGCACGATCATTTTCTTCAGAGTTGCGCCTCTGCAACCAATCAAAACCCAAAGTCCTCCCCCTAAATTACACTGGAGTCATCACTTGGGTCCAGCTTTCCCAAACGAATCACGGAGTGTAACAGTTCTGTTGAACACGAAGCCAAGAGGAGTGGAGTCCGCATCCACGCAAAGTAGCCTAGAATCCGCATCAAATTAGGGAAATTAGTTGAGTTATGAAAACCAAATGAATGACGAATATAGAGGAGGTTCTTTAGCTTTGAAATTACCAAGGCGCTCAAACTGGAACTTGTCGCCCAGAACTGCAGTGGCGAAAGTGATGGTACAGCATAAGCATCCTTTATCACCTCTTTTCGAAAGTGTGGGTTAAGATCACCAAGCCAATCCTCCAATTCAGCAGGGTTCTGTATGGTGAGCAACGAAGATGTTGGTAAGCTGAATTTCAGTGGAGCAAGCTCTTTGAAAACGGCAGTAAGATATTACAGGGCACAATACCTCTGACATGAACAATTTCTCAAATAATCTGACTTCCACCTTCAATGGTTCGACACCAGGTGCTGGCTCAGAAACCCAGTGCAGAACACCCTGAACAAATCACAAGCCAAGTCAGCTATCCAGATTGCATTTTTTTTCTCCCAACTAGATTTATCTTACTTGAAATATGTACAAATAACCCAGATTTCAAAAAAAAAAAAATCCAGTGAATTGATACCTTAAGTTTAGAAGTCTTCAAAGGATCATATTCAGCTCGAATTTCAAACCACATCATCAGGACTCTCACCATAGATAACCTCTGTGCATTTTATGGGGAACGCATACCTAATTTAAGGGACCATGGCATGTCATTAATACATTGAGTAGTTATGATAGATAAGCAAGTAGATTCAAATCAATTCTCTTGAAAAAAAAAGTACCTTAGCATGACAGATTTGCCAGGGGCTAGCCATAGTAGTCTTTTGAGTCCTTTAGGCTTAAAATCAGTTTTCTCAATGTAGACAGTTCTTGAGAACGGAACCTTGCAATATAAGAAAATTTGATACATCTAATCAGTATGAAGATTTGATGTCCACAGATCAGCAAACTTATGAATTACTTACTACAAATTTCACACGGCATTTTAAGTTGATGAAATTGTTCTTGTACCTTATAGTGGGAGAGGAAGCATCCGTATCAGAAGCATCAGGCCACATTTTCCCATCAAGGTCTAGTACTTTTCCCTTCTTCCAAGTTAGTTATTACGACCTAAAAGTTAAGTTAAAAGAGGTAGCACAATGAGTGATAGTGTTCTACTAAAGGATGACTTGATCTGAACAGGAACTTAAAGCCAGACCTTTAGAGGGCTTAAAACAACCATGGTTCGAGGTGCCGCTTTGTTAAGCTCTTCCCTGATGTGGTATTCTAGACGATCAACACGAATTAAGCTATTGTCACTGCATAGAAAATACAACAGATACATCAGGAAAAAAACAGAATAATAGATGAAAGAGCATGTCTATATAAAAGTGTTCCATAACAGATGTATTTCTACCTTCTCGTTATGCCGATTCCACGGATAAACGAATTAATTGCAGTTGATGATACTCCCCGTCGCCGAGTCCTGCCAGTGTCAACAAGCGGGGATCATCCCACCCCTTCTACCCACTTCTCTGTCACAAGTCGATTCAACTGCAGCAGAACATGACAAACAAGTTCAAATGAACAATGATATGAAATTATTGATAATACCGCCGCCCCAAATTATAAGACGCTTTGGCTTTTCTCGACAGAATGATTTTACTACGATCTAGACAGTGTATATCTAACTAAGTGCATAGCAAAAGCCAAAAACTATGTATCTAGAAAAACAGAATGTCTTATAATTTGGAATGGAAGGAGCACATCATAACCACAAATATCATAGAACTGATCTCCCTCATTTAGCTTCAATAGCATATATACCTTTCTTTTGGACATCACAGTATTTGATATGTTTAGTCTTGAATATTCCCACACATATGGTTGATAAAGGCCCAAGGCAACAAGTACCCAGTAGTATGAAGGGCGGCGCATGTCAAACTCAAGTGTGCACAGCTAACAAATAAGAAATAACAGACTTAGTTCCTGTTACTGTTAAACAAACTCAGAAGTATTTAGAAAAAGAAATTACCAATGTGTGATGTTTTCAAGAGAATCGACCATGCAATGAGCATAGTCGTAGCCTCGGATAGATACACCACTTTGTCACCAGCATGTGGATGGGGTGAACTGTATGTACATAAACAATTAGTTCTGATGTTATATATTATGAACAATAGATCATCAGTTAGCACTGTCACTTACTTTTATTCTATATGCTATTAAATCAGACATATTTTTGTTCTCATTCTGCATGTCCTGCTTCATTCGAGAGTTGCTGCACCCTCCAATCAACCCACGCCATGTCTTCAAATAGTTTCAGTGACTCTTCAATTGGCCTATCCCCTCCATGGACTGTTCATCTTCTTTCCCCTGTACTCCTTTGATTTCTTCTGCAGTCTAGTAATTGTATACAAGTCAGCATGCAGGCATTTTATTTCAAGGACTCAACATTAATATTCTTCTTCCTACACATGGTACCACAGTATGTGCACTTCAATCACTACAGGAGCAAATAATGAACAGGTGAGGTGAAATGTACCTGGTGATCCACATAGGCTAGCCCTTTCCGTATATTAACTCAACAGCATGCTCATACAAAGCTTGGAAATAGTCACTGTGTATGTTACTTTATAGGGCTCCCATCCCATCCAATGGACAATTTCCTGAATGTGGTCTATGTATTCTTTCTTTCAGCTTCCGGATTTGTGTCATCAAACCTGTTGTTCAAAAAAAAAAAAAAACAAGTAATGAAAAAGGACTGAAGTAATAACAATGTCTTAAACAAATCAAGCAGAACTGAGCACAGGTCTCACAGGAATGTGGGAGTAAATAAATATCATATAAAAAGACAGGAAAAATTTCCAAGACCTACCAACAGAAGATTAGGAAACAAAATGAAAGGAAAACTCTTTCTAATTTATTTTATACTACAATTACACCAAAGATTAACCTAAAGCAGCTTAAGAGTCATGAATGCTTGTAGAAAGGTATGAGCAAACCGCTCCCTAAAAGAAATCTTATTACCTAAGGTAGCAATGGCCATTTCGCCCCTTAGCCAGACCAAAAAATCAATAAACATAGCCTGTGTAATGAAGTTTGTAAGCATATACATCAATTTTAAAAATTTGTTGTGCAAGGAAATACATTCATGAAGGATTATCAAAACCTTGGCATGACCAATATGAAGATATCCATTAGGTTCGTGGAAAACGGTCATCACTTTTCCTCCAGTCGCCTTTAAGATGTTTTTCTAAAATTTCTTTTGTGTTATGCGCCTCCATATGTTCCCATCACTGTAAAATATCTCTGTATGAACCTAGAATCATAAAAAAAAAAAAAAAGATATCAGAAATTCAGAATCGCTGAACAAGACTTATTATATATTTATATGATGAAAAAAAAAAAAGAAACAAATCAAAGAACTGATCAATGTGCCTGTGTGCCACAACTATGACTTGTATGTCAGAGAATAGTGGAGCATACCTTAAAGTTTTCCTCTGGTTGGGGAAATATAGTATATGGGTTCAATTCCTCCCTCAGTTGGTGGTGCAGCAGTGGTAACTGCAACTTTTTTTCTCCTGCATTATACAGAAACCATAACTAAGTGGTCCAATAAATCAATCCGCACTAGTTTAAACTTGAATGGTACATATGATTGCCAACCTCAACTTTTGCTGGTTTTTCCTTCTTCTTTTTCACTGGTTTTATATTGTCAGCTTCTGTCTTCGACCTAGGATTTCTACAAGCCTCTTGTCAATTTCCTCCTGTACAAGCAGAATATTCAGATGTTCAAAACAACTAAAAGACAACAAAAACGAATCATGTGATTTGCATAGATAATCTGCTTTGCACCTTTATCGCCTTAGCATCACCCCCAGGGGTGCCTCTTCCTAACCAATCCACATAGCATACCAACTAAAGAAAGCCAAAAGGACAGGATTAAGGATTAGGTCCAACGATCATCCATCACGAAATTAATAAATTAAGAACTATGAGCATAGTTATGCATTCAATAGGAGATAAGACTATAAGCAATGTACAGTGTTTAGTAATTACTAAGAACTGTATGGATTTTGTATAAAATTGCTTGCAAGTTATCATGCGAGTTGAATCGAAACCAAACCATTTATGTGATACCGCTGCTCCTTTTATAGCTTCCATGTTCTCCCCAAGAACGTCAGTAACAGTAGATTTAATTTCCTCAATAGAAACCACCACACCTGCAGGCACAACATAGTGGTAGTTATAAGATGTCCAAGTGATATGGACTGAGGATAAACTATTAACAAAAAAGTAATGTCTGTTTCTTGTCCAAAAAGTCAAACTTGACAATGAAAGGCACTATTCTCTTTAGTGTCCAGTACTTCAGATGAAATGGGCTGATAGATTAAGAATAAATCATTTCCTTAGAGCTTAGCAAACTTTTTACTTGGTATCGAAAGAACAGATAAACCCAACGACATACCAGAAAATTCTAAGAACTACTCACGGCATGGATTATAATTAGAAGAAGCACACTGATACAAGCCATTCAAAGGAAACGCACTAACACCACATGCTTCTTCAAATTTGCTCACATCTAGAGAATCAGGACCAGTATTAGTAAGAAATGTCAGAGCAGCATCTAGCTGTGCAGGGTTCTTTATCTGAAAAGGGGAATTTTCATGTTCAGACCATCAAGGCAATGAGTGGTGAAACAAGAGAAAACACTTTATCGCACCCGCAAAATCAACTCACAGAAGTCAAGAATGAAAAGGGGGCAAAGGGTCTACCTTCGTTGACAAGACATAGCTAATAAGGACAGGGCGATGAACAAGTGCATTCGTTGGGTACTTGGTGGCGACCTTGTTTCAACCATGAGCAAGTTTAGTTACACATGAAAAAAATCCTCAACTTACACATTTCTCATGATTCATTAGTCTAGGTGCTTACTGCATACAGAAGATTGCCAACTGACTTGTCGCGATTCCTTTATACCAGCCTGTCGTACAGGCAAACAAGACCAGTTAATTAAAGGGGAGAAGGCAGCCATTTTGAAGAGATTGACGGTGTAAAATGTTAAAATAATAATTAGATAACAGCGAAGTTTAGGCTAGGATTAGGATAAGTCAATGGAGAGAGGGACAGTAACAAGTAGCTATATAATGTCTGAATTCCCAATTTCCTATGTATGTAACTTTTGACAGAGCATCAAGCTGATCACAGAAACACAAGTGACGAAATTAAGCCAGCGTGGACAAAATGAAGCTGCAATAGCACTTGAGAAGTGGATGTGAAATGGGCAGCAGACTTTTGCAGAATAAGCAGCCAAAGATTACACGCTACAGCTCAATAACGCTCGGAACTGAGACTAACTAAATTGGGCAGCACGGATTCTAGCATCATCATATAACATATACAAGGCGCGCCAAACACTTGGGCAACTAGTCTGCATCCAGAATTAAAAAGCGCCAAATCCTCCACCAGCAACAAGCTAGTACAACCAAAATTAGAGACCCCAAAACTCCACATCAGCGATACAAAACTACAGCACCCGCCGCCGAGACACCCAGTGCGGCGAGCGTGAGCGGGCAGCGAGGGCTCACCTCGGCTATGACGGCGGCGAGGTTGGCGGTGACCTTGCTGTTGACGAGCGCGTTCTCGGCGGTGCGCTGGTCGAGCCCGAGCGCCAGCAGCGTCTCCAGCGGCAGCGCCGGGCCCGCCTTGTCCCCGTCTCCCCGGTTCCCCATCCCCTCGTCCTCGGCCGCAGCCGCCGCAGCAGCCGCCTCGCGCTCCCTAGGGTTTAGGATTCCGGCGGGAGGAAAGAGCGGCGGTAACGAACAGGAGGAGCTCGTGATGTGGGATTAGAGGTGTGTGATGTGGGTTTGGACTAAACCCAAGTGAAGGTGCACCCAGTGGTATATATCCAGGCCCACTTGTACAGGCCGGGCCCACCTGCGAGGACGGAACGCGTGCCGGCGTGCGTCAGAGCGTCACGGCGTGCGACGGACTCCGTTGGCTTCCGCTTTTCCGTTACGCTATGGACGGACGGATCAACTCTTTGGCTAGTTGCCGTATTGCCGCGTGCGATCTGGGCCGTTGTTGTATTGTGGGATTTCTTTTCCACGAAAAATATATACGGAAATTTTCTTTCTGAGAATAGAATAGCTGGAAACTTGAGTTCCAAGATAATCACTCTGCTATATACGTACGCGGGAGTGGCTGACGTGGAAAGGAATTGGATGAGTGTGGACCAGATCAAGGACTTGGCTGCCACGGAATCCGTCGGCCGGAATATGATTCTAGAATCCATCCACCGCGTCGCCACTTGCCAGAATCTCACGTCCGGAGTGCTATGGAAGCTGAAAGCGACTAGATGCATTTTTTTTCAGGTCAAATACATGGGGCATTTTTTTCATAGAGAGAGAGTTATGGACTAAGAAATGTGTCAAAGTTGAAACCAGATTTGTCGCGTCGGACTCATTGGTGATTCCTTTCTTTAAACAGCTGCATGCGTTGTGTATTCCATTCCATCACTGTGTTGGAAGGATGCAGCTACGAAAGCAGCAAAGCTCTGCGTGACAAATGATCATCTCATCCTCTGTTTCTGTTCCTACAAACAAAACTGGGCTCGGCGCCGCCGATTGGAACGCACTACCGTATTGAGTGCTGCCTTTGCTTCAAGAACATAGTATTAGACTGCAAGGCAATCGTATTCCTTTTACATTCTTTTCAAGACTCTTAGCATTGTCTTTTATTTATACCTTTATTTATATACACGCACACACATAAACAGTTGGGTAAGATTTGTCCCTAAACTATAAAACCATACATCATACTTCTTAGTTATATGGCAAACTAAAACATCATGCCCCAAATTAGCCATAATATCCATATGGGTTGAGATGAGCTGAGACAAAAAAGTGTATTGCTTTTCTACCACAATCCCTTCCAAACCGATTTGGATCGTGGTGGATTGGTATGCTACCGAATACATGTGGATTTGGAGTTTGATTAGAGTGAAGCCAAATAAGGCCTTAAAGCAGGTTTATATCCTATATATATGGCACTGGCTTTATCTTTGTGTCACCTTTTCGCGTCAGCACACAAGGGACGTTTTCATCTCCCCTGCTTGTCTACTCTAGGAATTCAAACGGGGCGGCGGACAGCCCGCAAACAGAAGCGAAAATGTGCGAAAGATATTGCAAACAGTGTGAAGAAGGTTCATATACATAGAAGGCATGTGAAAGATTTTTATTGGAAATAAATCAAGAAATGTGTGGAACAAAAAGTGTTATAGATAAATGGAAACATTAATTAAAAAAATGGGTGAAATAAATGAAAAATAACGATTTACTACTTCCTTAAACATTGAGAAATGTAAATAAATAAAAATTAGTAAAAATGGATGAAAAACGTGGGGAAAAGAAATAAAAATAGGTTAACAAAAAAAAATCAGTGAAAGGCTGGGAAAGAACTCAAAAAGCAGCAAAGCAAGTGTGTTGGTTCCAAAAAGTTACTGTGAATGGTACATCAAATCAAATTGGTGTGAGAGAGTGATACGGTTGTGATACATTCAAAGAAAAATAGAAATACACATAGAACACAAAGCACAGGTGTTTATAGGGTTGAGCAAATATCTTCTAGGGCAGCCAACACAGAGCTGTCACTTCTTTGAGGAACCAAACCCGCCAAAACCCATCATGGCAGCAATGTCAGGGTCAACGTCCTCAGGTTCATGTTGGGCTGCCTGTTCTCTCTGAAACCATTTGACATACCAAGTGAGTATGAATTGTACTAATTCTCAAAACTCACAGAACTGTCAGTTATAATTTTCAGTTCAAAATGAAGAAAAATAAATAAATAAGCAATAGGTGGGGATCTGTGTTGCATGACTGTGCTTACTTTCTTCTTTCTTTCTTCTTTTCTTTGCGTTGCCGCTTCCGTTCCTCCTCCTCTTGCTGTTGTTTCATTATTCTCTCATCCAAATCTGTAAACATTTAAAAAATGGGATGATTTTGCTAGTAATTTATTATGCTCCATATTCCCCTAACATATATATTGGATCCCATAAATTGAAACCAACATCCACAAAGCACTTCTCATTTCATTATTAGATTACTTTCCAATTCCTCTCAATTCCTGAGAACCAAACAGGGCCTAAGAGTTTTTGTGTGGAAAGATTTCATTCTGAATGGTAGAATGGGGTGACAAAACTGACACCACATGAGGAATTTTCTTTTCTCACCTTGTTCAGTAAAGGCACTTGGATCCTTCCTTTTCTTAAGTGCCTCAAACCTTTTCTGAACCTGCAGCCACCAGAAAAATCAGAGTGAAAAGACCACTGGCTGAAAATAGAATGACAAACCTAACTAGCTTTGCGTGACTGAATAAGAATAATGTCACGACATGAGGTGCCTCTCTTTTGCCAGAGTTTCTTCACCATCTAACAGAAATAAGAAAAGGTGTACAACCAAACGGCTAGACTCTAAAGAGACTTATGATGGCTGAAGTTGAACTTCTACTTCACAACAGCTATTCCTACAAGCTGGATTTCACACAAGCAGAAACTGTGCCTAAGGGAGCCAATGTACGACAAGAAGTTGGTTCTGCTACTAAATATGACAAGAATAAAATTGCTAACTTTCAATTGCAATCCAGTACCAGGCTCAAATGTACTACCTGTTCAAGTGATGCCCTTTCAACACGCATAGACATGCCCAGTGCTCTTTGATCTGTCAAATGTTAAAACCATGATCCATGAAACATGAAGACGATGAAAGCAGATTTAATGCGCTAAATGAGAAGAAACTAGAGAATCATCCACTTACGCTTCTTGCCATTTATATGATCCAAATAGTTGGCTGAATCTTTAACAACACATTCACATACAGAACAGTAGTATCCAGCCTGTCAGAAAGTAGGTTAAGTTGAGATAACTTTTATGTGTTGAATTAATCATCAAAGTAAGAGAGGTTCATATATGTAGAAACACTAAGGTTGTAAACAGCACTGGTATGAAATGCACGTGGGAACAAGTAGACTAAAATGAATACTGATAAACTGCAAAAAGTTGAAATCTAGCCTACAACATGAGAAAACAACAATAAGAGGCAAGGCACATAAGTATCTTCTACTATGATCTATGTTTACTATGGAAGGAGCAAAGCGACTACATTCTAGCAATTTTTGTCATATAAGATATGATGAAAATAATTCAAGATCACTATAAACATGGATTTATGCACAAACCTGCTGATTCAACGGTGCAATCGGGGTCACCACCTGGAAGACAATGAAAGGCAGAGTTAAAAAAAGAAACTTTTCATTTTCTAAAAGCAAGTTGTTCACAGTAAAGGACTGAAGTACGAGTCAATCATATCTGTTACCACCATATATCTACCTCTAATTGTACACACTAAGAGGTTTTTCAACTCATTTAACGGTAGAAAAAGAACCCACACAAACTGATGAAACTAGAGAAAAGAAAACCAGGCCAGAACTAATTGATGAACTATCTCCTACAGCATATTGATGTAACATAGAAAAAAAAAAACATGCTAAATGCACGGATTATATAGTAAGATATTTACAAACCTGAGTCTTGCCAAGACGAGAATCAAGATCAACCTCATAGTCTCTGTGCTTCAAAGGCTGTCTTTGCACAGGAGGACCCCTTTCTGAATTCATAATTCCAATAGTCAAGTTTCAAGAGTGCCAAAAACAGTAAAAATACAGTTTTGTTGAACTAAAAGTAAGACCACATACCCTTGCCTTTCCGGGCTTCATCCTGGATCAGTGACGGACAAATGCAGAGTGAAGTTAGCAATACATACATGGAGGCAAAGAGAAGTACAAGTACGGTCATAGTTTTGTTCAGTCTTGACAGAATTTAAAAAGAATAAGACGCATTAGGACCTTCTCCTCCTGCTCCCTCTGTCGAGCTCTCTCCAAGTACTCTTCCTTGTCAAATTTCCTCCTAGAAGTGTTGTCGACGCCGACTGGCTGCACACAGCATACAGGAGATCAGATGGAATGCGTCACCGACCTCCGCACATAAAAAGACATTCCCCTCTTGCTCCAAGTGAGAGGGACTCACTGTTCCAGACATCTTCCTCAGCTCACTGTAAACCACCGGCCGCCTACATACACATCCGAAGAAAAAATCGAAGTTAGATCAAATTCTAATACAAATCTTGGCAGCTCGGTTTCGAACAACAGGGAGGGAAGAGAAGCGGTGGCCGTTGGGCATACCTAGTGGGCACTCGTCACCGCTGAAGGGCCGGACGGTAATGTGAGAGAGCGGAGAAAAAATATACAGAAACACGTGGTCGCCTCCGGACCTTCCCGGCGATCTCGCTAGGGTTCCGCGATGGCGACACCGCGTTCCCGAACCCCCACGGCGACGCGCTCCTGGATCGGTGCCTTTCCTCGGTGGTGTCGGGCTGCGCCGCGAGGGCGCGCTGTGCCGGTCGTCGCTCCGGTGCGATGCGTGAGCCGCCCCTGCTGGTGCTGGAGGCCGCGGCGGCCGGCGGAGTAGAGGTGTGCGTGCAGGACTGAACCCGGTTCGAGTTGTGCTGCTGCGGCGCAGGGAAGAAAGGAGTTAGGGCGCTGACACGCGGGTCCATCCAATCAGTGAGTCAAAGGAGAAAGAAATAACGGGCTCTGCTGCTGAGCCGTTAGCGGGCTGGCCCAAAAAAGAAGACAGGCCCAAGCTCGGCTGTGAAGGAAAGAAAGGCGATAAGCGGAACCCAAAATGTAAATAATTTTTAATGGTTTTATTTATTAAAATTTGTTTTTTTTACCAAAATATTTGCCTAAATAAAAATGTAAAATTATACTACTATACCACCAATTCAAGTGACCGGAAGTATATTCCGTCAGTTTGAGCTGGCTGTACCTTTGGTTACTTTATTTGAAGTCACGGAATTTTCTTTTTTTATGCTACCTCACTCATCTTAAAGAAAATTTAATTTTTATATGTGAACTCGTACGAAGATAAAAGTTATATTAGACTATTAGTATGGAGATTGTGGATAAAAAAATATATGTACAACTTTTTTAGTTTATGTTTTTTTGTTTCAGATTGTTTTGATACAATGTTCAGATTTATATTTGTAGAACTGAATATTTATTAAATTGGTCCTCCACTACATGGTAGTCACTTCATGCATGTGCATGCATGAACAGGTAAAATTCATAGAAAAAACAAATCTGTCTCCCAATATTGTGAAACAAATTTTGCTCAACGACGTGAAGCTATGTATGGTATATGGCGCTACTTTGACACTCAGGCTACAGGCTATATAATATTTGTACGTAGATCGATCGTGGTGTATGATTCAAGTCAAGCTAGGTGATGGAGAGTGATTCTAGTGCCCCTAATTTAGGGCCCGTTTGGATTGGAGGTTTTCCAAAGGAATTTCATAGGAATTGCATTCACGTATTTTCTTTGATGTCACATAGCGTTTGGAACAAAGGAATCACTCTTTCCTTTCCTCCTGGAAAGGCTTGGTCTCCTTCACAAAACACAGGAAAAATACATCCACTCCGATCCAAAGTTTCTGGTGGAAGCCTGAGACACCAGCGTGTTAAGAGAGTAAAAAAAGATAATGATTGGGTCACAACAGTATACTGCATGTCGTACGTGGCTCAATGGCGGGCAGACAGGTTCATATTATGCTTACCTAATTAATTATATCATTATATTATATCTAAGTGACCCTGCAAAAAAAAAAAACTAGTGTCCATTACTCTAAGCAAACTATGTGTATGCGAGCTAAGAGCATGATTAGACAATGTTGTGCTACAGTAATTGTCCTAATTGATTTGTAAATCACACCTTGTGTATTGGGAATCCTGTGTTACCATTCCTGCGTTCCAAACACACTATCTGTGTCTTTCCCGTGTTTTTCCATTCTCTCTCGTTTTCACACAACACCAACATCCTATTCCTACGTTTTTTTCGCCTTTCCTCTTTTTGTGTTCTTGTATTTCAAACAGGCCCCTAACGGGTGCCAAGTAGATCTCAGTGCTCGTAACATTTTAAATAAACCCTGTGACAACGACTGGTATGTCAGCTGCCAGCCTGGTGCGTCTTCATCACCAACTCCGGGCTCGCCAGTGGCTCGCCTTCGTCATCCAAGTCCAAGGGACCCGTCGGCCCAGCGCCAAGTTTGCTGGCCCAATCTGGAGCAAGTAGTTCACAGGGTAGCATGTAGAAGTACGAGGTAGTAGGTCCTAACTAGCATAGCATGCATGTTTGTTTGTTTTCTCCAAACATGCAATGCACCAGTTATCATCGATCAGCTAGCATAGATAAAAGGCATAATAAATAATAATCAAATAGAGCCATACATATCATCATCATCATCAGGACCAGGCATGACATGATGGAGTGTAATGGTAAGCTAGCCAGCTTGGTCGTTGCCGGTGCTACATCTGCTGCTGGGGAAAAAGACGAGATGAAAGAGAAACGGCAACCGGCAGCAGCATGAACAACAACCGAACAAACGTGCTGTAGGCAAACCTAAGTCTGGTTATCGTCACCCGATCGACACAGGGACAAGGCATGTTGTATCGTCCTTCAGTAGTCAACGTCCCTTGCAACGTACGTCTGGCTCTCTGGCAACTAACTGCTCGTGTGTGTGCGTGCATGAACACACACGCACGCGCGCACGCGCACGCGGTCCTCTCCTCTCGACCTGGACCATTTTTCTAGCTAGCTCCATTCGTTCTCGCGTTGCTTTGCTGCGTCGTCGTGGTCCTTGTGTGGCACGTTGGTTTGCAGTTCACGAGTTCTAACTTCAATCGATCAGGCCGGAAGTAGCCGATATGTATAGGAAAATTTGATTTGGACCAGCTAGGAAAGAAAGTTTCAAACAACAAAGAAAAGGACGCATATGCGTGCAGTGTGGCCCTGCTGTGTGTACTACATAATTACTACATTGCCACCGCAACAACAAATATATAGTTGGCCGGCGACGTCGTCAGTTCGTCACGTCACGTGGGATCGGATGAGAGACCAAACGTGGAGGATGGGATCGGAGGAAGCTGCTGCCGCGGTCGCGGTGGTTATTACGCTCACTTTTTGCTTGCATTGGTTCGTCCGTTCCCGTTCGAACTTCGATCATGGAGAGGAGTGGTTACCATACATGCTGTTAATTACCTAACCAAATGGCTAGACGATTGATTGATTAGTATTTATACCAATTAATTATCGGGTAAGGACAGGACATGATATGATGCGGCGTGGGTGGGCGCACGTTGCAATGATGCATGTAGCCTAAAACTAACAGTGGACTACATGTATATACGATCTTGTATTTTTTTAGATGCAATATATATGATCTATATACCTAGTATGTACTCCTATAGCTAGCTAATCATCATCCGAGAAATATAGACTTCACCCAACCGCCTGATTGCAATGCAATTGAATACCAAGCCCCAGTTAATTACGTTAGGGCATATTTGATACCATGCATGAAATAATTTAGTATTAGTGCACCTAATTAAACAGGACTGATACCATGCATGCATGAACTTTTTATTTGTGTAGTCCTTCAACTAGTTTTTTTGTTTTTTCTTTCCTTTTTTGTGGGTGGGGGAGGTGGGGGTGTGGGGGAAACTTGAACTAATTAGACAACCCAACTAGGCAACCACTATTAAATAAATTTAAACTAATTTTTCCATTCGCCTGACACGTAACTCAGAACAAGTCACTAGTATTCTTTCTTTTTGAGACCACGCTGCCCTATCTTTTTTTAGGGCATTAACAAAGACAACATGAAGTTCAAACAAACAACACAATGGTGGGAGAAACCCTTACTATCAGAACCTAACTATACTCGGATATCTGCCCACTCAGTACATCTTGGAACGATAACAAAGCAACAAAAGTTATTACAAACATAGCCAAAGCATCACAAAAATTCAGCATTCTCCAGCTTCATCGTAGGGCATCTCTTTTTAGAATTTTAGGGCACACGCCCTCAGATTCATAACAACATGAATCCAGATAACTTTGCCTACACTTCCTACTCAGGTTAGCACTCTCCTCTAGCACCTCAAATTAAGAAGGAAAATTTAAGGAATAAAAGCCTTCACTTCCTTAGGTATTTCAATCTCCTCAGAACAACCCGCCAGCGGCCTTCATTTTGAAACAAGAAAAAAAAAAAAAAATCTCATTTGTCATCGACTTGCATTAGCCAGTGATCCTTTTCTGGCTTTGTCGCGATATTCTTCAGCCTGTTCACTTTGTGAGCGAACTCTGCTCTCTTGTCTTGGGGACACAAGAATCTCCCATGCTTGTATCATGACAGTTATCCCCATGATTAGATTTTTTCACACTAAGGCACTCCCTACATACAAACCGTACATCTTAGTTCCATGGCCCTCATGGGGCTCCTAAGTCTTTATTTTTAGCACCATTTGATGTGGCAACTCACCTAGAAGGAGTCACATCATTTTATTCATCTTATATATATGTTTGCCCGATCAAACATCCTTCCCTCCTGTCAAAGGGTGTTCTTCCGTGCTTCTGCTACGCTCATGGATTGATCCGTGCCAGGCTCAAACCTGGAGGCGAAAAGCCGCCTAGAGATCTTTATATATGTTGATAAATTATTGCAACTAAATTTGATAAAAGTCGTATATATCACTTTATTATATATGTTTGCTCTCAAACGTCCTTTCATTCGCAAAACCTTCCATGCTTTTCTGCTACGCTCCAGGCTCAAAAGGATTTTGAGGCGCCGCCAGTATCGATATAAATGTTGATATTATTGCAGCAAATTTGTTTTGCCACTTGATTAAATGTCAATTTCATTCGTCTAGCTACAATACAAGCATGCTGCCCCTTCCCTCAAGGAACCATCCCTAATTTCCTCGCTTTTTGAAAAAAAAGAAAAAAAGAATTTTGCAAGTTGTCTTGCAGGAGTAGATTGCGCTAACTATGGATCGTCGGTGCAGTCGTGCCTTCTGACTGGAACGGGCATTTGTGAAAGAAGCCACATGCCCTGTTTATTTTTTTTTTTCTTTCGGCGCATTAGGCATGCAATCGCGTGTTAAAGTATGCACAATCGACTGGTGGTTAGGCAGTAGTATACTCTAGTGAAGCACACCAAGCACTTCTGGTATTGTTACGAAGTGAAGCACTGGGCTCTGCTCTCCTCTCTCCACATCAGCATCAACGTTTCCCGACAGCTTGGCGCGCTCTGCTCTGCCCTGACTCAAAGCAACATAGCAAAGGCATGAAGATTCATCACTCTTCCATAACTGAACAACGTCCATTCGCTTCCTCCAGAATAAAATTTGTCTCGACCCTGCTGTTTGTCTGATGAAACTGAAGATCCTGAACACTGTCCTGTTCATATCAGTAAAACCAATTGAACACTGTCCTCAATTTTCAGTAAAACCAAGAACACTGTCCTGTTCATTCAGGGATCAATTCTCAGTAACGCAGCATATTTGCACGGATCAGTAAAGTAATAACAGCAGCGCGACCACCTCATTGACCCCAGCGCACGGCAAGCGTGTACGTGAAACCTCCATATCCATCCGATCCGCGCATCCGGCGGGCCATCTCAGCCGTCACAGCCACCGAACCGGCACCGGAAATTCAACGCGCTGTCCCGCAGGCGCCCACCTGCCAGCGACACACGCGCGCGCGACTCCACTGCTGCCACCTGCACTGTGCAGCCTGCAAGACAAGCAGCAAGCTCCAGCTCCTCCATTTAAGCCCACCCAGCAGCTCACGAAGCTCATCGAAGCCACCTCCACCTCCTCCACCAACAAATTGCCTCGACGCCGGTCATTCTCACCATTCCCACAAGCCAAAGTCGTCGTCGTCGTCATCCGTCCGTCCGTCGGCATGGCGGGGTTCAAGGTGACGCGGATCTCGGAGGGCCCCGTGAAGCCGGCATCATCGACGCCGGAGGAGACGCTGCCGCTGGCATGGGTGGACCGTTACCCAACCCACCGAGGCCTGGTGGAGTCGATGCACATCTTCCGTTCGGGCGCGGACGCCGCCCCGCCGTGATCCGCGCCGCGCTGGGCGAAGGCGCTGGCCTTCTTCTACCCGCTTGCGGGGCGCATCGTGGAAGGGGACCAACCGGGTTGCCCCGCCATCCGGTGCACCGCCGACGGCGTCTACTTCGCCGAGGCAGAGGCGGACTGCAGCCTCGAGGACGTCCGGTTCCTGGAGCGGCCACTCCTGCTGCCCAAGGAGGACCTCGTCCCGTACCCCGGCGACGACCGCTGGTCCGTCGAGCCGCACAACACCATCATGATGATGCAGGTACTCACTCATTCCCGGCTGATCGATCGATCGATTCTTGTCGAGCTTGACGATTGCGCTGCGCGTGAGAGGGATTTCGTTGTTTGTTTGGGTCAGATCCGGGCACGGGCGCGCGGTAGATCTGGTGTGGGGAGCTCTTGCTCTGCTGCAGCAGGGGGGCGGGCGACAGGTCAAAAGCCAAGCAGGGTCAGAGAAGGCGCGTGCGTTCGCCATAGCCAGGCCATTGGGGGAAGAGGTTGACCGTGTCGGTTAATGAGACTGACAAGTAGGGCCAACGCTGCCAGATTGCCGCCGCCGTCACGTAATAAATAATCACCTCGGGCCCGTCCTAATTTTTGTTTTTTTCTCACTCTAAATAAATCCAAAGATTAGAATTAGCGCGGCGTGGGGTCGGCTGAATAAAATGCAGGGGACGATTAACGGCTACTGGTAGTAGTACTAGTACTAGGCTGCCAGATTCCCTCCGTTTCGCACGGGCACATGCTCTTTGTGTGAGGCCGCCGTCGTGGCGGTTGGCGGTTGGAGTGGATGGCTTCCCGTACTGAATGCGTCGGTGGGGTTGATCGGCGCCGCGCGCGCCGATCTGGATATGTCCGTGCGTGGCCGTGTGTCCGCGTCCGCAGATGGGCGTCGGTCGTCGGACACGCATGGCGTCAGGTGAGCAGAGGACAACTTGTAGCGTGGATAACCAGCCAGTAGACCACGCCAACGCCACGCATGCCGCTGCCGTCCGAACACAGCAGCCAGTTCCGCCGAACACGGGCGGCAGCGTGACATCGCGGCGACTTCGTTTCGACCCAGTCTTCGTTGCTCGGTGTCGCCGTGTCGTTACGCATGGGCCTGGGTTGGTACTGGTAGGCAGGTCCGCGTTGGCGTAGACGGCGGCCGGGCGGACTCTCGGTGCTGTGCCTGAAAGCGGTGCCGCGATGTGAACTCCGGAGAGGCGTACCCAACTCGTCATGCTCTGACCACGACGCTCCAATTGCCATACTATGCTAGGAGATGATGTTGGTAGTGGTGATCTTTCCGTAAGGCACAAACTGTACCTGTGCCTGTGGTGATGCTGACCTGGCATGAGTATGACCAGCAGTAGCCGACCGACCGGTTGTTGTCGTTGCCACAATACTAGCGGTAGTTTACTCGTACACGGTTGCTTTTGAGCTAAGGCTTTGGCCTCTTTCCTGCTTTCGTTCACGGCCCACCGACACCTTTGCTGGAGTAGGTAGTGTCGTCATGTACAGTACTCATGTGCGAGATCGCTCGTATAGATCTTTCGCAAGTACACCTTTTACTGTTGCGAGTGGTTGCCACCGATTACATACTCTTTCTTTATTGTTACGTTGTGACTGTTTCTTTATTGTTGGGTTTGTGACTGATTCCATCAAGAGATGATCAAGCTTTGTACTTCAGATTTGACAAAGATAGCCTGTAGAAAGAAAAATACGTGCATATACAACTACTGTGACTGACTAAACCATTTAATAATGCCCGAGATCTCGACCAACAGGTAGGATGATTTACATGAACTGAACTTAACTGAAGTCGTCACTCGAAAGCAGAAATTTTCTTACAAACTAGTAGTGCCATACTACACCATTGCCTGGCTCGGAGCTAGCTCAGTTCTGAATGATGACACTCTTTTGCGTTGCGTGTTCTCAGATCACCAAGTTCACCTGCGGCGGGTTCGTGATGGGCCTGCGGTTCAACCACGCGTCGGCGGACGGCATGGGCGCGGCGCAGTTCATCAACGCCGTCGGTGACATGGCGCGGGGGCTGACGGGCCAAGGTGCTGCCCGTGTGGCACCGGGAGAAGTTCCCCAACCCGAGCATCAAGCCCGGTCCGCTCCCGGAGCTCCCCGTGCTGGCGCTGGACTACGTCGTGCTCGACTTCCCCACGCCCTACATCGACGACCTCAAGAGGCAGTACAAGGCGCACAGCGGCAAGTTCTGCTCGGGCTTCGACGTGCTCACGGCCAAGCTCTGGCAGTGCCGCACACGGGCGCTCGCACTGGACCCGGCCACCGAGGTCAAGCTCTGCTTCTTCGCCAGCGTCCGCCACCTGCTCAAGCTCGACAGGGGTTACTACGGCAACTCCATCTTCCCCGTTAAGATGTCCGCGCCGGCCGAGAAGGTGCTCGCCTCCTCCATCTTGGAGGTTGTCGACATGATCCGGGAGGCCAAGGATAGGATGGCCGTCGAGTTCTTCCGCTTCGCCAAGGAGGAGACGGACCAGGACCCGTTCCAGATGACCTTCAACTACGAGTCCATCTATGTCTCCGACTGGAGCAAGCTCGGCTTCTCCGACGTGGACTACGGCTTTGGCCCGCCCATGTTCGCCGGCCCGCTCGTCAACAATGACTTCATCGCCTCCGTCGTCATCCTCAAGGCGCCGCTCCCGCTGGACGGCACCAGAATGCTTGCCAGCTGCGTCACCAAGGAACACCCGAGGAGTTCGCCCGTGGCATGAAGGAAGACCTGCCCTGAACTTGTTGCTCCTTATCATACAGCTGATCGATGATGATGAAACGGGGAAACTGAGATGAATGATGGCATAAAGAGATGCTTCTGTTTGGTTAATGTTGTTTGTTAATTTTGGTTGTATTTATTTGTGACTTTATCTTGGTCAATACGTGTTACTTTAGACAGCAAATTCGATCTTAATTTGTACCATTTGATATGAGACTTTGACAATAAAAAGGGTATACTGTCCATTTTTCGGTTGTTTGAGGATGTTCTTGTATGCCTGCAATTTTATGGAACAAAGAACGATTAGGCACAAAATGTAGAAACGCAACCCCTTATATGGACGCCAGCAGCAGATGGACTCAAATCGTATTTAGGTTAGCTTAACAATGTTTTTTAATCAAAGCTTAGCAACGTTCATCTAGGGAAGCATAAAATGGGTCGTGCTAGTGAGTGGAATGCATAGCCATTTGTTAGGTATGTAAAGATAAGTTCCACTGAACTATACTTTCTCGTCAACAACATCCTCCTCTAGAATTGGCGAATAGCTGTGAAACTCAGCTTCTAATCTTGGTGAAATGGCAACTTTACAAAATGGGCCGTGCTTGGTTGTTACAACATAAAGGAGTGCCGGTGTTCCATTGTTGGTGCTAGTGCCAAGGAGAAAAACTTGACGTGCCTACTGCCCAACATCTGCCTAAAAGTTATGGCTCGAAGAAGCGACACAAAGCACGAAAATACGTGACGGATTGTGTGACGCGCCGAGCACGCGTCTATGCCAAAGAGGAACAAAGGCTCGCCATCCTAAGACAAGGGTTGAGCGCCCCTGAGCATGCAACCAACCGCGCCTTTATCTGCCTCCTATTCCCTACCCTCTTGGTGCTTCTCTCCTCTCTACATGCGATCTTGTTGGTGGCCAGAGGGATAAGATCTGCCTCATCGTAGTTTTAGTCTCTTCCTCCCTTGTTTCACTTAGTATTTGGTTTATAGGCGACAATAACGAGTTAGTAGAGATATACAGTGATGCATAAAATAGGCGCCTTGTTTGCTTGAGCTTATCATCTCAACTTATTACCACAGACAATGTTTTTCTCACAACCAAAGCAACATCAACTTACTTATGAGGCACGAGAAACCATCAAACAAGGCCGAATGTCTCTTACGACTTCTACAGTGCTAGGAAAGGGCCGCTGTGAATATGTTCTATCAAATGCTCTTTTCATAATTTAGGGGTTGATATGGTTATCTTGAAAAATAGTTATTGATCTTGATGTGGCAATTTTAACCTCTTCATTTAGTGGTTGATTTTTTGATGCAGCCATTTCGACTCTTTTTTTTTTAAAAAAAAAAAAACAATACTATGACAAGATCTGATTTCTCTAATACTCTGTTATTTTTTTTAAAAGGAAGTAATACTCTGTTATTGTGACGAAGGATTGTAAGACTACGTTCTTTGGGCCTTCTTTAGTGTTTTTATCAGTGAGTACTCATCGGCTCTTTGCCAATGACAAGTGGTATTTTCAGCTTTAAGCAAAAAAAATACATTTCTAATTTTAGTAGTAAGTACCGGGTCAACCTATTTCAGATAGACTAAGTTTAGAAAAAATCTTTATTTATGATATATCTTTATAGGATATATATTTGTTTTAAATACTTTTTAATCGTTTTGGTTAAATTTATAATTGTTTGATTAAGAATAGAGTTAGAAATTTATTTATTTTTCTCACAAAAATGTATATTATTTTTCCTGAGGGTGGTAATTGTTATATCAGCTCCAAAGCCGCTCTGCCTTCGCCGCGCGCCGGGAACTTGTGGCCACCGGCCCACCGCTGTACAACCCCCAGCGTTATCCTCACCGGCGATGTCGGCGCCGCCTGTGCGGACGCTCGCCGACCTTGATGGCGACGTGCTGGCTCACTGCGCCAGCTACCTCGGCGCCCGCGACATCGCCAGCCTCTCCATGTGCTGCCGCCCCCTGCGCGCCGCCGCCTACTGCGATGCGGTCTGGTACCGCCTCTTCAGGTCGCGACTCTAACGCTTCCCTCTTGTATGATTCAGAATCTTGGATTCACCATCCTCTGGCACATCTCGTTGCGCGTCTGCCTTGGCCTAGGGTAAAATTTAGGGAGCAATGGTTTTCGGAATGGGTTATCGGTGATTGGTATTTGGACTTTGGAGATGGATCAGGGTTGAATCGAAAAATTTTGCAAACTTGAGTCACCCTTGTTTCTTTCCTGGTCCTATGCTAGCTGTTTCTGGTGGCAGCTGGGCCTAGGAAGGCACAAACATGGAGGGGAGGAGAATCATTTGGGTTCCTTAATTTTTAGTTGTTCGGATCGGCTTTTATTCTAAAGCTCCCTAATTTGCAGTTCGTAAAATGTAGTGGGACAAATCTTTCAATTCCACATTTTGTAGATTTCAGGGATTGTACTATTGTAGCTGACTAGCTGTAGAGGGTCATCCTTCTGAAACTTGCGATTTATTCATGATTAGCAAGTGCCTCCTTTGAGCAATTAAGTTGAAATTCTGTGTTACTCACTCCAGTGATTTTTCCATGAGACATGATCTTTGCTGCTGGACACTACCAGAATTACATAAAGTGTCCTAAATCCTAATATGATCTTGTTTTAGGACACAACTCTAACATTTGGCAAATTTACACTATTTTGTAGTGCTAGAACAAGATCAATTTTTTTTGGTGTCTTTCAGCACTGACCAAATGAGCTTGCATTTTGAGTGTTTTTGTTGTGAAGTGCCTATATGTTGGGGACAGGGAATGACAACAGCAGTAGGTTGTCTTCCATGATAAATTAGGATGCTGAAGCTTCAAATTTGCAGTGAACAATGTCAAATAGATTATGTAATTCTGTCCAGGGGTTGAGATGTTACTTTTAATGACTATGCACATGGTTTAATTTTAATGCTAAGACACATGAAATTTGATAATGACATATATTATCAAGAAAACCATTGGGGGTGCATCACTCATAGCAAATCAACCTATCTATACCGCTTTAGATTTGATATCCTCACTGTTTATGTCTCTTTTGGGTCTCATCTGTAGCCTACCCCCAACTTGCTTGGGAATGGATGGCTTTGTTGTTGCTGATAAAAAAATAATGCTATGTTCATCTTATAGCCTACGTATATTTATTTTGTATAATTAATTATTTATTAAACATTCAGGGATCAATGGCCATTTGAGAAAGTGCCTTGTGATGCTTTGGGGCTAAGAGAACTATACATCCATAGGCACACTCAAATACATCAGATGAAATTTGGTGACCCCATATCAGTTCTTTATTGCTTAGATGCGGAAACAACACCAAGCCATCTAATGCTGGATAGGAATTCCGTCTGGTTTTGTCAAGTGAGTTGAAATATACGCCCCCCGCCCCCCCCCCCCCCTTTTTTTTTGTCTGAACCTATTCATGATGTGTGATTTCTTCTTTGCAGGGTCCAGCAACCAAAAAACTGAATATTAACTGGCCAGAAACTGAAATGGCGGAAACCCACAGGAATCATAGTGCAAGGATCACTTGTCTGAGGTAAATGAAAAACAAATAACTGTTGTAGTATTGCTCACTCTCATGTAATCATAATAATTATTATTAATCTGTGAGGAGAATTAAGGATTGAAAATTAAGCCCTTTATTTTTTTATTTCAACTATAAAACAATGGCCAAGAGAGTAAAAGTTATATGTTTCACTGTCTTATATTGTAGCTATATACTTGTCCTTTTCCCCTGAATCACGAGTCTCAATTTCTCCATGTGTCTACAATACAACTACAGTGCTAAACTGCTAATGCAGATATATGGGCCTGTTTGGTTAGCCCCCAGGCAACCTTGCTTGGCAGGAGCTGCAACCCCAGGCATCCGATTTCAACTGCCTGGGGCCAGGATTGCTGCCTGGGAGGCTCCCAAGCAAACACGCCAATAATGCTATACTGCTACTTAGATTCACTCCTTAAATAACTGAAATAGTAGTGGTTGAGATCTCTAAAGTATTATTTATTATTGTGCAGGTTGTTTTCTATGATTGATACCCCACTGTTTCGAAGTGATACACAAAAAAATGAAAAAGTATTAGTCACTTCAAGCACGGACAGAACAATCCGTCTTTGTTGGAAGGTACCTCATTTCAACATACAGTACCACACTGGTACTGCTCTCTTTGCCTACAGGCTACAGCATGTGCATTTGCTTATGAACATCTGCTATTTTTAACATGCTTTGAAGGGATATCCCCATAATGACAAAACAACAACGAGAAAGCCTTCCCTGTTTTCAAATCTTAAATAAAGTGAGATTAATTTGCATCCACCTCACATATTGTAATGCTGTTTTCCTTTGAATTCCTGGCTTCTGTTGTGTATTTGTATGTATACTGTGATCTTATTTTTCTTCCTACAACATTGTGAGGACCTTCACTCTGCACCAGCTCTGGTAGTATTATACAAAGTTGTGCTGCTGTGCTTCCTCACCTTGCCCTATCAGCATTCCATGTGCTTCCACAATCCACACAATTCACTCACCTGGCTATTACATGCTGCTCTTGCTTTTGTACGATATTTTTTGTTCTTCCTTTAAGGATTAGCCTCTTACAGCATGCTTAATTGCTTTGGCCTCTTCCCAGTATGCTTAGGTGCTTGTAGATCTGCCATGGCATCAAATTACCATTTGAAAGCATAACAGTGCCCATAAGTTCCCAGAAGATTGGGATAACATAGTGAACTTTATTATTATTTATAGTAGCATGAATTTTGGACAGTGTAAGTTACAATAGCACATCTGTTGTGTTCTATGCCTCCATGGTTTTGAAAGAATATATTTTAAACCTTTTCTTTCTTTCGAGACACAATTGTATTTCCAAATCCCACTGGTACACAGATGAATGTGGATACTGCTTCCGCTTTTTGCTCCCCTTTTGAATTGGAAGCAGTATCCACATGTCTATTTATGATAAGCTTTTTTTCTTAGCCTCTGATATGGGTTTACTCCTTGCCCATTGTGATATGATATGAATGCAAACCCTCATGATTGGCTATCGTAAGCTTTTCTACTTTGATTTTACTTAAAACATGTCCAATTTGCATAGTATGAGTGCATACATGACTTTTAGCTGACATTTATCCTTATTGGAGACATGAACTGCTGTTAGATTGGCCTTCAACATTTCTTTTTTTATGTAGGGTTACTCACGCTGTTACAAGGGCCATTCAGCGCCTGTCACTGCTTTGGCTGACAGATTGCTTATGGATGGTGAATCTAAAGTACTTGCAAGTGGAGGGGAAGACTGCACCATTCGCCTCTGGTCTATGAGTACGAGGGCCAAAAATCACCCACTAATAGCAACATTTCATGGGCATGAAAAGGCTTTGTCATTTTTATCTGTTGCGTGGTATGCACTGTCAAACTATCTGAATGAAGGTCACTATACTGTTACAATGTGTATAGTACTGCTATCCAGAACATACATGTTCTGGCACTCTGCTTCAAGTATTAGTTTTCATATAATTTGATTCTCATAATAGTTGCCTTCAGCATATGTTTCTTACTTCACACTGCTTCATGTACCATTATATGTTGGAGGAGAAAAGCTACTCATAGTATGCTATGACATCTTCAAACATGGTCATGAAAACAAATTTCTAGTGTTAACCCTTCTTTTCCTTTCCTTATCTTTCAGGCATAAGTCCTCCCTATTGGTGAGCTGTTCCAAAGACTCAAAGGTAATGGGACATCTGGCGCAAATATATCTAGCAAGCCACGATAAGAAAAATAATAATTTAAAGATAAATTTGACAATGACCATATCCTCTCTCTCTCTTTTGACTCGCTTAGCAGTATGTTTATTGTCTCGGGGCCGATGCAAGTCCTTTTTCCTTAGGAACCATGTTACATTCTTTTCATGCTGGTATGTTGCATCAGGTTAAAGTTTGGGATACAGTGGCTCCTTCCAGTGGTTCATCATCATGTGTAGGCAGTACTCATCTCACTTCAAATGGGCCACCAATTGCTATGAAATGCCATGAATCCCTTTGCTGTATCGCTGCTGGACCTGAAGTGACAGCGATTGACTTGAGGACAATGAAGAAGGCTTCTGTTCTTTCACTCCACGACCATAGAATACTTTCTTGTGAGATGCTACCTTCTGAATGGTTAATATGTACTGGCACCAAAGACAAGTAAGCTAGCAAAATCCTTGCAAGCGCTGGACTTCATCTATCCTTGTAGCTCTGATTGAGATCGTTAAACCTAAATTACTACTCATCGTTGTTTGTTGACCAGGGCTCTTCTGTGGGACATACGTAAGGCTCAAGAACTCCCAAATACAGTGGCGGAAATGCAATCTAATGGCCCAGTGACATTGCTTCACTTGGATCCATACAAGGTGGTGACTGGAGTGCTGTTGGACGGCCAGGTCCATGTATGGAAAACCCAGACGGGGACTTGCTGAACACATTGGGCTATGGTGAGCCTGCAGGCTTCCGGAGCACAGTGTCAGCCATGGCTGTGGACGGGTGCAGGATTGCCATGGCGGGCAGGACTCCAGAAGGCAGCGTGTTGCACTACCGTGACTTTACGACGGCTTCTGCCCCTGTATCTTTGCCAGGCAAGGGAGAAGGAGGTCTCCAGGTTCTGGAGACCCCAGCAATCAGAGGACAGTGAGGAGGATAGCGCGGAAGATTATTGATTAATTATGTATTTATGCTATCTCGCTGAGCTTTCAATTTTGGTTTCCTGCAATGGTAACTTATATGACATGACAAGAGAGAAGTTTGTATATGAGCGTGTTTTTGAATTTATGCATTCTTTTTTGAAGATAAATAAGTACATACATCTGGTCCCTGGACTATGCAGTATATATTGCATATATATACTTATGTGCCAAGTGAAGTGAGCATTTCCTTGTTAAAAAGGAAGAAATGAGCATCTGTCAACTGGGCCTGGGTGCTCGGCATGCTTGCATCATGCGTGCACGTGTGCAGGGTGCTACAGGATGCTACAAATAATACCAGAGGTTACATTACCGTGGGCGCCGCCGGTGTTGATCAGTATATCCACTGCGTCTCTTGTGTTTGTGTTGCTTTGGACTTGGTGAGGATAAAGCTACTCTGCTTCTTTGTTTATGCCTGCAACTCCAAAGCTTCGTGGAACAACCAGACAATCCCTGTCCTATACTCTCTTTGTCCCTAAATAATTGTTGTTTACACTTTCTAAAAAAATAAGTTCAATTAAATATATATTAAAAATATCAATATTTATAGTATATAATTAGTATCGTTTGAAAAGCCTTTGAATCTAGTTTTTGAACAAATTTATTGAAGATACAAATGTTACATGTACTTTCTGTAAATTGAGTCAAACTTGTGGCGCACACACCAGCAACGACAACTAAGAGGGATAGAGGGAGTATGCACCAAAGAATTCTATATAAAAGAAATAGAATTGCAAAAGCAATGAGCTTAACGAAAGTAACTGCATTGATACGCACCCAGACAGGTCATTGTCACATGCTTTTTATCCATTGGAATCGTGTGTGGAAGGCGACAAGAGCTACGGCATAGTAGTATTTGTTGCAGAGCGAGCACGCACGGCCATGGGGCACGCCGATCCTGGTTCTGCATTCTAGCACATGACAAAACAGGCATGCAACAAGGAAGCAGAAAGGTATGCAGCAGCATGCGCTCCTGCATGCAAGTTTTCCAGAGCTGTTTCCCCTAAAAAAAAATAGTTTTCCATAGCTGTTTGGCTGGCTGCTCAGCCCACAGAAATGTCTGATGCGATGGTATCTGGTTTGGTTCCTCTTCCTCTCCAGAAGCCGACAGCTTATTATAAAACTTGAGAGGGAGACCATTTTCCTTGGTGAATACATACATACGGCGACGAAAGCGCAGAGGGAGACAATTTTTGACTAGTATTCATACTTTTTGTTGTTGTAATACAATTACTTTTTTTTTAAAAATATTTTCAAACAAATCTACTCATGCCGTTCTTTAGTTAGACACCTAAAATCTACATACAAGAATGCTGGTACAATCCGGGCCGTGTAGTAGCAAAACCATTCACCAACCTTCGACGACTATAAAAATCTTCGGCTACTCCTAAGTTTCCCAGCTCAATCAACGCAAGAACGGCAGCACGTTTTGGCGGCCGTCGTCCAGAGCTCTCTCTCTCTCAAGCCCTTACACACTCCTGCGACTGCGAGGGTCTTTGATGAGGGTGGAGTCCAGCGGCGGCCTCCGTGAGCTGGAAGACATCAGGCGGGCGCCGAGAGACGCCAGCGCGCACGGGCGGCGGCGGCGGCAGCGGCAGCGGCGCGGCGCGGGGGTGCCCGAACCGATGGCCGCGCCCGTCACCGCCGTGCAGAGGCTCTTCGAGGCGTGCCGCGAGGTCTTCAACGGAGCTGGTCCAGGCGCGGTTCCACCGCCGGCCGGCGTCGACAGGATCAAGTCCGTTCTAGGTAATTGATTCACTTTCACTCCTGATGTCTGTCGTCCACATCGTCGTCGTTCCAGTGTACCAGAGATCGTACTCATAGTTGTCTTATACCCTTGTGCGTGTGTGGCCATGGATGGCCTTGCTGTGTGCGGTGTGCGCTGTGAATTATGCATGCATGGTTTGTGTTCGACGTTATAGCTGTGTAGCCACATGTCACACGTGCACGCATGGTTTGAGAATTACACACTTTGGTGGAAATAAGGATTGCAATTCGCAATTATTCAGCCTCTCAAAAGACATCTGTACTCGTCTAGTAAAAGTGGAACTGCATGCGGCGGTGCAGTTGTTAATGACTTGCACTCGTCCTTCTCACGAAGAGAATCTTTCTGCCAGTAAACTAACAAACAACCAATGGATCGGAATAGCACATTTCCTTTTGATATAATTACCAAGGTTAGATACAAATGTGCAATGCCAATTTATGTCATGAATTTGTTGCAACTTGCAAGTAGCATGCTACTGTTGAGAATGAAATACGAAATATGCATGACTTGTACCACTTGTTTTCTTCCTGGTGGAAATAATAAAGACAGGCCTAATTGAGAACAGAAACCATGTGCTGCCCATGGTATATGCATATATATCATGTAACTGCTGGTATTGTGGGGGTGGGGTGGGATGCAGTCAACACTATACGTCCATCTTGGAGCTGCACTAGCTATCTAGTAGGGTTGTCTTAATTTTATTTCGAATAATGAGGCCAATGGTGGAAGCTGTTGTTGTACCATCCTTTTGATAGTGTTTGTTTATTCACCATCACCATTGACCTACCGTGATGTTTGTGGCGAAAGATACAGTGTTATGTTTACGTCTACATGCATGCTAATTGGTTCTTTGGTTTTCTTTTTGGTTACACCTTAGCACATATCACTTTTTTTTAGTTGCTCCATGCATAGCTGACAAGTTGCACCATTAATCCTGCAGATACCAGGTGATAAAGCATTTCATTGTTGTCTCTGTACTTTATTAAAATGGTACCATTGGGCCTTTTATGCCAACCAATCCCACATATATATTGGACTATCTTTAGTTATATGATATATTGGACTAATTAGTATGAGTCCTTGCATATACGCGCTAACATGGTGCTGACTTTAGCACATATTCATAATGATATAGCTCTTTTTTTTTCTAGTCAAGTTCCAGTTGAAACTACCTCAATCTGTTTTGTTTCATGCTGACATGTGGCAAGTTCTGTACCTCATTGCCATAGGTCTGCTACTGCAATTACGAGAGTTGCACTACAAGTTTCATATATGTGTTAGACCTTCATATTTCAAAGGCCCATGCTCTGTAGTGGGTATTCATATCCTTGAGAGACCATCAATGCAATCATGTTACACCTAATGAAAATGAATTTCGATTTTGCTGATATTTGTTCCACCATTTATGTCATGCAGATAGTATCACAGCAGCAGATGTTCGTCTAACATCAAACATGTCATATTTCCAACGTGTTGATCCCCATGGTACTCCAAAATCACTTACTTGCAGCTATACGAGTGTGAAGCATTCTCGGTATGCTTAACCACTACTAACAACAGTTCTTGATAATTTACCATATTGATGAAGTTGTCACATGTGTAAGCTAAGGTGTACATGGCTCTACTTATTTGTACAGATTGGCATCTTTTGTTTGCCTTCAAGGGGTATCATTCCTCTCCATAATCACCCTGGCATGACTGTGTTCAGCAAGCTTTTGTTTGGTGCCATGCATATAAAATCTTATGACTGGGCTGCTGCTCAACAAGCACATGGTATTGTTGGTTAGTTTCTCTAAGCTTAACACTCTCACACATAGCTTAACAAATTGCCTTTTCTTTTCTCTCTCTCATTTGATCGTAGATGTTCAATTGCAAGGATCACGTTTGGCAAAGGTGAAGGTTGATGGCATCTTGACTGCACCTCATGAAACATCGGTACTATATCCAGAAGATGGTGGTAATATGCATTGCTTTACCGCACAAAATGCTTGTGCAGTGCTTGATGTCCTTGGCCCTCCATATGATGATGGTAGTGGAAGGCACTGCCAGTACTACAGTGTCTCTTCCTCTGCAATTTCAGTTGGTAAGATTTTTACCTGAGTTTGGCTGATATATTAGTACTTGCAGTATTGGAATATTTTGTTTTGTAAACCAACTGTTGCCTCGACATAATATGTTTATGCTTTTTGATTCAGCATACTTATCCTTGATCCAAAAAATATATGTATATAAAAATTAAACTATGGGTATAGAACAAATCAGATATTTATATGCATATCCTTATACACGTACTACCCCCTCTATTAAATCTAATCTACGTATGTCTGCCCCATGAAATTATATGATTACAGTCCCATATGATACTCTATTAGTTAAACAAGCATCATGTCCTTGTTTGTTTTTAAATCATCAGGCTCCTACCCAACTGAAAATGCTAAGACCGTACTCTTAATATTGTCCACTCACACCTTAAGTTCGATTTTTTGTATCATTTCTCTGATCATATTGTACATTGTAATAACTTTAAGTGTACTAGAAGAAAACTCAACTATTGGTGGGTAATTTGAAAAGGTGCATTTTACAGCAGGCTCAACTATCTTGCCTGGAGGTGACAGATATGAATGGCTGGAGGAGAGCGAGCCACCACAAGATTTTTATCTTGTTGGATCAACATATATGGGCCCAAGAATTTTAGATCATTGAACTCCTATGCTTGTGAGGGCGCCTTGTTTTCTTGGAGAACATGAGTTCTGCATACATATATTCCTGAAAGGAAGGTGACCAAATCGAAATTTGTACATAGATAACTGGGTCTCAAGGCCTCCATTGATTATCGATTTATCGTTAACCTGTTAGTCATCATTACTTCAACGGGAAGATGGAACTGCTTAGTAATAAGCAATGCGAACAAGGAAAGTGCTTGGCAGCTCAATAGGTTATGAAGACCCCTGTTTATACCCCTTCCCTAGTTTTCTGTATCTGTAGTCCCTTAGCTGTTAGAGTGTGATTCAGTCCTGCTCATTCTTGGGTTGGCAAAATGTTGTCTGGTCTCCTTGGTGTCCTATGCATCTAAACTACTGAGGCACCACTTCTTGAAGTGTGCCTTCGTGCAAGCTTGCTGGCTCAATCATAATCTTAGTGTTGACACCGAGGTTGAACCTTTTATCACTTTGGAACATTTCAAACAATAGTTGGGAGTCCCTCTCTACATGGAAATATCATAACAATGAGAGGCATTTGGGTCTCAAGGAATGACCGCATCTTTCAAGGAATTTTGTCATCTATATCAAATTGTTGAGCCCTTTTTTCAAGAAAGAGCTTGTGGTTACCCAAAGAGCGAAGAAGAAATATTCTCTTTTATAAAAACAACAAGAGCACCAATTGTGATCTTTTTTATATCCTTTGTGTCTTGTTTTATTTCCTAATTTCTGTTGCTTGGGCATATCAAATTGTCGAGCCCTTTTCAAGAAAGATTTTGTCTAGTTATCCAAAGAGCGAATAAGAAATAGTTTCCTTTTATAGAAGAATGGCTAGAGCACCAATTTTGGGGTTTTGTCTACTCATCTTGAAGTGTGTGTCTTCGTGCAAGCTTGCTGGCTCAGTCATAATCTTAGTGTTGACACCGAGGTTGAACCTTCTACCATTTTGGAACATTTCAAACAATAGTTGGGAGTCCCTCTCTACATGGAAATATCATAACAATGAGATGCATTTGGGTCTCAAGGAATGACCACATCTTCCAAGGAATTTTGTCATCTATATCAAATTGTCGAGCCTTTTTCCAAGAAAGAGATTGCTCTGGTTACCCAAAGAGCGAAGAAGAAATATTTACTTTTATAGAAAAATAGCTAGAGCACCAATTGTGATCTTTTTTTATATCCTTTGTGTCCTATTTTGTTTCCTAATTTCTGTTGCTTGGGCATATCAAATTGTCGAACTCTTTTTTAAGAAAGAGTTTGCTCTAGTTATCCAAAAGAGCGAATAAGATATAGTTCCCTTTTATAGAAGAATGGCTAGAGCACCAATTTTGGGCTTTTTTATATTCTTTGTCCTATTTTTGTTTTCTGATTTATGTTGCTTGGACACTACTTTTTTCTTCTATTATTAATTTATATTAACTGGTAGGGGCTACAACTCCTGTTTATTTTTTTTCAGCAAAAAATGTTGCCTGGTCGATACGAAATATACTACTTTCAGCAACATTGGAAATTGAATTTTAGTAGTGTTTTTTGGCTCATAACTCTCACACCGATCCATTTCTCTTTGGGGAGAGTTGGTTTCAAATCCATCTCTTCATTAAATGGGGAACTAACATCGTTACCTGCCTCTTCATTAGTTTAACAGCTTTTTAACATATCAGTAGATGTATTTGGCTGATCAGAAAGAAGAAACTGTGGGCCATATATATAATGATAAGTGCTGATTAGTTGTCGTTATCCAAACTCATCAGCATACTACTCACTTCGGACTGAATTATTGTTTGTTCTTTTCCATGAGACCATGAGGACATCCCGAAGTTACAGTCATGCTTCAGTATGAATACAATCCGGATCCTCACACAATTATGAAGTGTATTGTATCCTGTTACAATGTCAATTGTCAAACATGCATTGTCACCGGAGATAAGAGAAGTCTACTGACTTGCCATACAATATTGCCACAGCCCAAGCTGCCTATGCAAGTGTTCACACATTACAAATCCAGAGTTGACATTTTATAATTGTTGCTGACTAAAGAGATGAGCAGCCCTTATGACTTTATCCTCGTTGGAGAAAACGTTGGTGTGACCGAATCAGCTGTGGTTTCCTCACACCATCTGTAAGTAGTTGACATCTGAATTAATCATGTATTATCTTATTCCTATTTTACGTACTTACTTTCAGCCTAATTATAATTCACTTTGGGTTTGTTCTAAATCAAACTTATCTAGCTTTGATCAAATTTCTTAAAAAATATATTAACATCTATGAGTTCAAATAAATGCACTACCAAATCATATGTCATGAAGAACCTAACGAAACTAATTGATATCGTAAATGTTGATAAGATTTCTACAAACTTGGTCAAAGTTAGAGAAAACTGACTTAGAAAAGGCCAAAATGAACTACAATTTGGAATAGAGGTGTTCTTGAAGCCTCTGCTTGAGGTGGTCTTGGTTTACTTTCTCAGAGGTGCTTAAGCAGTACCATCTTTAGATGCTGACTAGCCATCATTTCCCCATGCTTTACTTTTGAGCAAATCATTTTCCCATGCTTTCCAAGTAGACTTGAGAACCATTTGTGCCTTTGTTGTCTTTTTGGAAGGAAATATATAACCAGCCACCAAATCACCTCCGCGGGCAGAATGGAGTTGCTTTGGTTTTTTAAAAAGGGTATGATTATTTGTATCATTTCATATTTCAACTTTGGAGAGTAAACTATTTTACAGAAAAACAGTTATAAAATTAAAAAGCAAACCTCATGCTTCTTTTAAAATAATAATCAGACCGATGCCCCTGAATCACAAACTTCACTACCTCTAAAATTTATATAGAGCACTGCCAAACATGCCTTTATCAGATATTTGAGGAAGTCATTGTTAAATAAGTGAGAACAATAGTAAAGCTTGCTGTGCACGGAGACAAGTTGGGCTTGGCTATTTCCTGGAAGCTGACTAGTGCAGCCTTATCTTTAGCCCATTCCCACTGTTATCGCTAATGATGGTTATAGGGGCAATAAACTAGCTATAGTAAATTAATAACTGATAAATCATTGCATGTAGAGTAAAATTATAGTGGAGTGAGGTTCATGCCAAAAAAAAAAAAAAATAAAATAAGTCCATGCTAAGCACACAGGGTTGAAGTTGAAGATGCACGCAACTTGGATAGTACTTAGTACATTGAAAAACTTAGGAAAAAGTCTAAATTGAAACTTAATCACCCCCGACCTTTGAAATGCATCCAACTTTTGAAAACCGTCAAAATTATCCCTAAAGCAGTTTTGAAAAATCATAGAAAATCATAGAAAAATCATAAAATGGAAAATAAAATTGTGCTAGACTCCAAATGAGTAGATCTACGTTGTGAACATATAATATGGTATACTTTAGTACATTTTTTTACAACTACGAGGAAAAGCATAAATCTAAAGCTTGTATAAAGATACCATATTATTTGTTCATTGAGTCATTTTGGAGTCCACAATTTTATTTTCCATTGTATGATTTTTCTATGATTTTCTATGATTTTTCAAAACTGCTTTAGGGGTAATTTGATAATTATAAAGATTTAGACTTTTCCTTGAAACTTAGCATCCACAAGTCAAAATTTTGACGTCACCTACTTTCACATATGGTATCCTGTCTATTTCAAATTGTAATTCATTATAAGAATTTTGTAAGTCATTCCAAGTTTGACCATATTTATAAAGATAATTATAAAGATTTGTGACATCAAATAGGTATACTATGAAAATATAAATAACGAAGAATCAATGATACTTAGCCCAAATATTATCATTTTATTATATAAATTTGGTCAAACTTTGAGATGTTTTGAATCTCCAAGATTAATGGAATGACTTACAATTTAGGATGGAAGAAGTAACATATAAACAACATTACACATTATTTTCGTACAGCCCTTGATTCTTCTGTATTGAATTGAAGAAGTAAAAGCTTTGATTATACCTTGCTGAATTATCCCTCCACTGCAACTCAGCTACTGATCCATAAAAAGTCAACTGAAGTTGACATTTTTTTACGATTCATTGAAAGCTAACGCTTCGTCTGCACATCAAACCATTAACAATATATATGATCGCTGTTGTCTGAACCCTTTCAAGGAAGCATAGTGACCGGTGAGAATCACCAAATAGCCCTTTGTTAAGTTTTGCTTCACTTTGATAGATCAACAACCAGTCAAACCAGATTTGTCAGTATTCGTGTACCGTTGCTGTATAATTAGTAGCAAGTAAGCTACTATCGGCATCATCTCCTAACTAATTGCTAACAACTCAGTTAATTACAGGCAGTCGATTGTATGATATAAGCCCACGACACACCGCCTTGATTGTACATACTTGTCCTTTCCATGTCACATTTAGTCCTCAAATATTTGTAAAGTCTATGTCATTACTCCATTAGGTTAACTAAACATAGTGATCCCAGCTTGACTATGGTGGTCCCTGTTGTTTTCCAAATGGGGATCACAATGTGCTGTCGCTAAAATCCAGGAACTTTTCTCATGTGTACCTTCAGTGCTAAAGGATTGTTTTCAGTCTTGCATGCAGAGCAGCTCAACAGCTTGATTCACATCTCTGTTTAGATTCTTGAGCCTGAAATCTGTATTTTTATGAGCTATGCTACTTATTATGCATCATTTAACGACATGTTGGTTTACACCGACAACAACCAAACAACATTATTCAATAGTGCCATGACTTAGTTATGGCTAGGGACTCACTATGGTATTTCAAAAACCCATCATTCTGAAGAATACACAGTGGCAGAGGTGGCCGTCATAGTCATATATAAAGCAGCCTCTCAAGTTTCTACGCAGAAAGTGCAATAGCAACAAACAGTTCTTTTACACAATAAATTCCATGCACTTTACCGCTTTTGTTCTTCTGATCTGATGAATTCCTTTCCACATGGATTCAAAAAGTGTTGTTCAAGTCTTGATCCTGGTCAAGCAACTGCAAAGTCTTCCAAGGAAAATTACCGTTACTGTACCAAATCTGACAACAAGGAAGTCTTATGGGGTCTGCAATGTATGATCTGTAACAGTTGAATTACATGCATACTATATATATTTTCCCATCATTAGTCTTCAGTTCAGTCCTGGTGTGGCAGATCCATGATCTGACACTTTCATAACTTCTGACAAATTGTTGACCTCGAGTATTTGAATGCACAGGTCGCAAGAACTCGCTAATTGATATTCTTTTATATTCGGGTTCGATCGTGGCCAAGTGACATTACAGTTGTTCTTCCCATAGGGCATTCATCAGCCCCTGAACCGATTCATCCCCATGTGAAAGACGACTTTTTAGCAGGATGATCTCCGCCTTCTGACTTGTGCAGTTTTCTTTGTTCATTCAGGAATCAGGACTCGGTAATCCACGAAATGAAAACTCCGCCGGTGGAATTAGACTGCTGGAAAAAATCGAACTGGCGGTAAGAACCGTCGTCGTCGTCGTCGCTGCCGGTAGGGTGTGAGCTTGAATTTGGGATGGCTCACGGCCGGATTTGAATATGCTGATGTATAGCATCAGTGGCTTCCAAGCATCAAACACCCGGAAGATCGATCACAGACAAGGGGATGAGAAGACATTTGGTTTGGCTTAATTTCCTTGGGGAATTGCAAGGAGGTCTTTGCTTAAGAAAAAAAAATGCATGTGATGGAAACCCGGATCGCGCCGCCCCCACTTGAGGACCAAATTTTTGACCAGATCGTTGAAAAGGTTGGCCTCACATGACGCGCGCGAGGCGAGCGTCGGCAAACAATTAAGGTCTGCTCATCCGCTTACTTGTTGGGCGCTAGCTAGCTGTATTCGGTCATTAGAGAAATGGCTGAGAATATAGTATATGTTTAGGAATTAGGTAGGAAAGACGCCTCCTTGATGCATCTCCGTGGACTAACACCTGCAGTTTACTTGACCTGATCGATCGCGTCCATCATGCATATCATCAGCATCATCCAACAGCCATGTGCATGCTTTTGTTGTATATTTGTATGTATGCCGTTTTGTCTCCGCGGCCATACATAGTTCAATGCCAAATTGCGTGTTTCCTTGTGGGAAATGGCGCTGTTGCATGACACCAGCATGGCTGATGATTTCCTTGTTATTAGACCAAATCTTCTCTACTCTGCAGTACGATCAGAATTGCAAAGTCTCAGATGCGGCTGACACACACACACACACATGCACACGTACGAACTGAGAGATACAGGATGACAGGACTGCCTTCGTTTTCCAGGGTATGTGCATCCTCTGATGGAGTCAAATTTCACCACCAAAATAATAAAAAAAACCTCTGATGGAGTCAAATTTCACCACCAAAATAACAAAAAAAAAAAAAAAAAACTCTGATGGAGTCGTGGGAGCTCCAGCAACACAAGCGCGGACGTAATAGTAGTAGCTTGTCACTATTATTGGAGTCCTTGCTTCTGATTTTACGAAAACACGCAGCACATTTGTTGGAGTTCAATTTTTCCTCCCAAAATCCATAAATAGCCTACTCAACAGACAACAATGTTAGAGTTGCTCTTAGGGTCCTACCTATCCTATTCAATCCGCCAAGATAAGTTGGGGTAAAGTTTGACCGATAGGGAGTAGTTCTGAGTATTTTATTTCATATATATATAGAGAGAGAGGAAACTATCTCTTGATTAAGGGCTAATCTCATACTTGCGTTTCAAGATCATATGAGATTGTCACGTGGACCTAATCAAATTATGATCAAGCTACTGCAAGTGGAGTGATGTAAATAGTTGTAAACCTTTGTTTTTTTTTCTTTCTATCGTCTAATAAAAATACGGCAAAACTTTGCCGCCCTCGGAAAAAAACGAGGGAAAGTAGAGAGTCTCCTACTACCTTTTTTTTTTTTTTAGAAAAAAGGGTTTCCCCGCTTTTGTATTACCAAAAGCAACCAAGTTTTCAGTTCAAGTTCAAAAACCAACAGGCCAAAGTTCCAAACAAGGATTACAACCCACAGATCAACTCTTTGAATCGATTAATGTGCCGAAACCAATGGATTTTGATGATGAGCCTGTTTAAAACCAGTTGAATAATGTTTCCAAACTTTGTATGAACTTTTTCCTGGTATCCTCCAGTTTGTACAGCGGCAACCATCTTCTCAGCATTTTCGGAGTCTCCTACTACTCTTTATTATGCCTAACTTTATCAGCATTTGGTTTAAGTTTTTGGATTTATCTAAGGCTTCAGGTTTATAAAAATTTATCTTGAGAAAAATAAAACTAAAGTGTGCACGAGGAGCTAAAACCGATCGAGTCAAACAAGGCCTAGCTGTGCACGAGGAGTTGATCTAAGTGTCCGGTGGGTGTGCAGGTACCTACTGTGAACGTACTCCTACTATAGGTAGTGTATATGTTTTTCTTTCCTTAAACCAATCCGGCGATTCCGATCTAGCCGCACGTTTGGTTAACAGGACGGGGACACGATCGTGGGCAGTTTGGTTAACGATCTGATGGCGTGGTCAGCAGCAAAGTGAGGTGAGGTCGTCACCGGCGCCCTCCATACGCCCGGCCCCGAAGAAGAGAAATAGGATCGAGGGGCCACCACTTTCAACGGCCTTCGCTGAAATCTCAACCAAAACCTTGCTGTCGTCGATCACACATGCATGCTGGACGCTGATGCGTGCGTTTCTTTATTCCTGCTGCTGGCGTCTGTCTGTGTGCTGCGTGCTTCATCTGGCTGGTCTTCCAACTGCCTTGCCTGCCTTGTTCCTTCTGAAATTCGGCACATGGCGATACGTACGCCGACGCCGACTGTGGCGTTGGCGTGTGACTGTGTGGCCTGTGGCCTCCTCGCTCGTCGTCTCGTCTACGCGGCTGTACTGCCATGTACTACTGTTCTGTTCACACGCGACTAGCTAGGAAAGCCGTGCGGCGACGACGACCCACCTTTTTCTCCGCTGCTGACGGCTGCCACCTGAGTACATATAAGCTTTGGAGAGCCGATCGATGATCTGCTTTCAGATTCGTACGTACGGGGGCGAGGATGGATCGATGACGACGAACAACGACCTTCTCTCAAGGCATCTGAACGTGAGTGGGACTATACGAGATCGAGGCATCATTCATCACATAGCATTTGAGCACGACTGTGTTTGTATTGATCGATGCCTTTTTCTTTTAGTTTGCCGTTTCACTTGATACATTCCGAAAAGAAGCCCTCGCAAAAAAATTAAGTATCGTAGCCAAGTTCGTGTATACAAATATATCAACGACATTTCTTGTCAACATCGAACAAATAAATGCAAATTAATTAATATCAACAACACATGCTTGATGTCAATTTTAATGACATGAAGCATGCATGGTCAAAGGCAAAGAAAAGAAATTCGGCATGACAGAACTACAATCCTCTAACATGTTCAAACCTAAGGAGTACTATGCAGAAAAACTTTACTATTACATTACACCCGGCTCCTCCCTCAGAGGAGCCCTACCAAACAGTTGGAGCCGTACGTTTTTAAATGAATTCAAGAAGATCTTGGCATGCATGACCTATATAGCAGTGTACGTACTGAGAACTTAAGAAATAATAATAAATACTAATCTAGGCATTTTTGCTGTCTTAAATATGTCAAATCTAGCCTTGTTCTATCTTATTTGATGGATTTAATAAACTAATTTGATGTTATAGCTATTGATGTTTTTTTTTTTTTCTGTGAAACTACACTAGAGATCGATAGAGAAAGGAAGGGTCTAAACTGTCCCGTTTTGCTTGAGCTTGGATGGTTCTGGTGGTGTGTCATGTGTGTAGGTAGGTGTGCTTGACCTTTGCAACTGAGCGAAGATATTGCACGTCCACGTTGGACAAATAAAAAGAAAGGTAAACGATTGGATAGGTGTGGATTACTTGCTCGATCATCCAGCAGATTCGAGTTTTCGGCGCTTGCATTGACCTGACCTTCACCTGTTAAAATCTGAAGAGAATAATTCAGTGTGACCATCGCGTTTAGTTTCTTTTTCTTCACATTTGATCCATGCATCGAGATAACACCTATCCATCGACGTCTGAACAATTCCTCAACCCCTCCATCGGTTGCTTCTTCTTCAACTTGCTGGCGGATCGAGATAACACCGCACCGGCCGTACGAAAGTCAACAGCATGTGCCCTAAACAATCGCTGTACGGGGGAGTTCCTGATGCGTTCGTACACAAGCGTACGCCGGCCGGCCGCCGGGAGCCAACAGGTAAGAACGCATGCATTTCTTTCAGCTCGATCCATGGACAAGTCAGAGCGCGGCGCGCGGCAGCGGCAGCGGCTAACCAACCGCCCGATCCCATGGTCCATGGACCGACCGGCCGGCCGGCGGTCCGTCAGTCGCCGGAGCATGCAGGTAGCTAGGTAGCTTGCTCGCGTAGGAGAGCAGACAGCCCTGGCGCGTGGACCAGAGAGAAATTTAACGCGCGGCGGCAGCGACACGCAGGACACGTTCGGGAGACCGCGGCGGCGACCACGACCACGACGACGGTGACAACGGGGATCGACGACGACGGGTTATTCTATTGCATTGCCCGCTCCCTCGATCGCAGCTGGCTTGTCTCGCTTACCAGTGGGACCCGGCCGGTGCGTGGGTGGGCCAGCCAAGCCAGTTGACATTTTTGATGCGCCCACGCGCACGCCCAGCCCAGCCGTATGGAGATGGAGACTATGGACGAGGACGGCGACGACTGAAGCGTGATAGGCTCCGCCACTGGGATTCGGTGAGGCATCTACCATTTGTTTATACCCAAGCGGGTCAGAAACTGCAGGCTTGTTGAGCTTTCCATGCCTCTCTCCTTCCTTCTTTATAAGGAGACCCAGCTGCGAGCTCGGCATAGAGGTACGGCAAGGACAAGGCATTGCGAGCGTGCTTGCCCAAAGCTGAGCTGATCGAGCTGCGCGCTTGCTGCCCAAACCTTGGTCCGTTGCCATGGAGGTCGCCGTCGAAAGGCCACCGCCGCCGCAGGTGAAGGAGGAGAAGAGGCCCGACGCCAAGCCAGAGATCGCCGCCGCACCGGTATGAATGAACTACATGACCTGTTGGATGATCCTTTAATTTCGCTTTTGTTCAACGCAAACTAGAGACTAGAGAGATCGATCGATCCATCTGACAGAGCATGAATCGACGACGACCTTTTCTTGTGGATGGATGCAGATAGTAGGAAGCGCTCTTCCGATAGTCTTCGAAAGCTTTGCATCGACGCAAAGAGACGCGGCCACCGGCGACATCAAGCAGGAGGAGCGCAGGCTGGAGGCGGCCAGGGCGGAGATGGGCGAGGTGAGGGAGGAGAACGAGCGCCTCAAGTCGATGCTGTCACGCATCGTCACCCAGTACCAGTCCCTGCAGATGCACTTCCTCGACGTCGTCAAGGTGCAGGAGCAAGCATCGTCGTCTGTAGCCAAGGCGGCGGAGAACAAGCTCCCCGTGGCGCCTAGCAACGACGACGAACCCGACGACCTCGTCTCCCTGAGCCTCGGCACGAGGGCCAATAGCGGTGGCGCCCCACGCCGCAAAGGGGCACGAGAGGTCGTCGTCCTCGTCCGGCACCGCTGAGACGACCACCGCCGACGCCGATGACCAAGGCCACCACCAGCTCTCCCTTGGGCTCGGCTTCGCGCGCGGGAGCGGGCTGCCGTCGTCCACGGTGGCCACGGACGACGACAAGGGGAGCCACGCGTCCGTCCTCAACCTGAGCTCCGACAGCACCGGCAGCGCCGAAGACAACAACGACGCCAAGCCTGCCCTGGCCGCAGCCGGCACCGCCCGTAAGAGCCCGAGCGCCGGTGCCGGTGACGGAGCAGCTGACGACGAGGTGCAGCAGCAGGCCAAGAAGGCTAGGGTTTCCGTCAGGGTCAAATGCGACACTCCCACGGTACGTGACAAGTCGATCTGCTGCCCTTATTCAGGCTGCTTAAACAGATTTATTTAAACTTGAGAGATTTGTCCCAAATAAACACAGATTAGCTATCATGCATAAGAACTCAAAATTAAATGAAATATAGTGTTATGCCTGAGTGACCTAACCTATATATGTAATTGTTTTGTTTCGGTCATCATCAGATGCCCGATGGCTGCCAATGGCGGAAGTACGGGCAGAAGATTTCCAAGGGAACCCGTGCCCGCGCGCCTACTACCGCTGCACGGTGGCGGCACAGTGCCCGGTGAGGAAGCAGGTGCAGCGGTGCGCCGAGGACACGTCGATCCTGATCACCACGTACGAGGGCGCGCACAACCACCCGCTCCCGCCGGCGGCCACGGCCATGGCGTCCACGACATCCGCGGCGGCCGCCATGCTCACCTCGGGCTCAACCACCTCCGCGGCCTCGGCCTCGTTCGTCCACGGCCACCACCACCAGCTGGCTGCCGCCGCCGGGCTGCTCGGCCCCACCACCATGGTCTCCACCGCCGCGTCCTGTCCCACCATCACGCTCGACCTCACCTCCCCCGCCGCGCCGCACTCCCTCATGCACTCCTCGCCTTACGCCGCCGCCGCAGCAGCAGCGGGGTTCGAGTCCAAGGCGGTCCCGGCGGCGTGGAGCAACGGGTACCTGGCGTACGGTGGCGCCCACCCGTCCTACTACGCCAAGAGCTCGCCGGCGCTGGGGCACCTATTCGGTGGAAACCTGGGCGTGCCGTCGAGACCGGAGCAGCTGTACGCCCAGTCGTACCTGCAGAGAGCCAACAGCCTGGGAGGTGCCCATGGCGCGGTTGCGCCAGCCGTCACGGACACGCTCGCGAAGGCGATCACGTCCGATCCGAGCTTCCAGTCTGCGCTGGCGGCGGCGATCACGTCCGTCATGGGGCGCGGCGGAGCCGCTGCTGCCCAGAAGTGATCAGGAAGGATATCGGTGGCGCGCGCGTGCACCATGCGGAAGATCGACCGGCGATGGCCATGGGCAAAAGGCAAATCGCGTTTTTGAGCCCGGCCATGCATGGGTGGATTAGTTGTTCGTGTAATTAATAAGTGCATCGTGGTTATTTTACTTTGTTCATTGGATCGAGTAGTTGTTCGTAATTGGCTGGGGAAATTGTTGGTGATTCACAATATGTCAATGTAACAGGGATCATCAATTTGATCGATCGATGTACATAGCAAGACAAGAGTCAAAAAAATTGTACGTATCTATGCACAATGGACAGAAGAATGGAACAAAGTTTTGATCAGGTGTTGTTCAAGCTAAATTTGATGGGAACCAACTAAAACCCTATATATATTTTTTTTTTTCTTTCCACTGTCGCAATTTCCAAACGAAACAAATGACATGATGGAACTAGAGAAAAGTCGTTTTGAGATGACAGATCTGATCAGGGGACATTTGATTTGTTCATCCCGAGTGAGGTTTTGACATGACAGATCATGGGGCATTTGATTGCTTCAAGAATGATTTCATCAAGCACAGCTACACTGAATGAGCGTTAAAGACTGGTCCAGGCAAGCAGAATTAAACTAGAGATGATGGAGATATATGTTACTAAATGAAGTCTGAATCATGACTTTAGACGCTGATCTGAACCAAGTCAAACAAGTACCGTATTAGTTGGAGATTAGCCAGAGATGCATGCAGGCGATTGCTCTGCTCGTCAGAGAAGACATGGACAGGCGAACCAATCAAAGTTGACTAAATATATACCCGAGGAGACTTACGAACGGTCCTCTCTCGTGTATTGATTGATTCTTCAACTGTTGATAAGTAGTACGTGGCTACGTGCGCTGAGTGCTGTCCATTTCTTCAGCTTCCAGGCTTTGTCCATGTCTTCTTCAATTTCTGAAATACTAGGGTTCTGTCTTCTGTCCGTTTCTTCAGTTTCTGAAATAGAGTGTTCAGACCAATCACCAACATACATACATTCTTTTTCTTGAATACCAACATACATATATTTAGATTCTCCGAGGAATAAGTAATGACAGAGAGGAGAATTTTAAGTGGTGTTCATGGCGTGTGGCAAGATCAGGATTTGTTGCTAGCTGATTGCGCCTCTAACACCATCTCGCCTTGCATTCAGTTCGACCGACGCATGCTAGTTTTAGATGCTGGATGTGCTCAGTGCGTGCCTCAGTTTCAGTACATCACGGTGTGGCCTGTCAGACCTAATTTGTTCAGACGCTGTTTGATGAAGTAGTAGTACAAGAGTTTTTTTTTTTCGATCTCTGATATATGATATTTTAATTCCAAGGAATTAAACCACAGCATTGAGACCTGATAAACTAGCTAAACAAATACTATGCAATAATGCAACAACTTTGGTCAGAGATGACAGCGCTTCAAAACTCTGACGTGAACCAATGCAAGTCAACCAACCACCGTAGTTGCAGACTGCTCATAAGAAAAGATCAAGACTACAGAGTATAAAGGGATAATTGCGCAACCTAATTGATACATCTGTTTTTAGCAACATATGTACTTCCCAAAATATAAGTTGCTGATTTTACCAGCTCCCGATATAGGTTTTTCTTTTCGTTTCATTCTTGCTATATATGCTACTAAAACATTGGTCATAGATGACAGGAATTGAAAACTCTGAATCTGAAACAATGCAAGTCAAGCAACTATACCTGTAATTGCAAATTGCAAATTGCTCATAAGAGAAGATGAGGGCGACAGAAGAACTCTGTTTTTCCAGTGTATAGCTGTCTATCTTATTAGTTTCTGGAGCACCCAGCGCTCCCTCCCGGCGGCGCCACCCCCATCCCCTGCACCGCCCATCCAGCCCCACAGCCCCTCGCCGGAACAAAGCTTCGTAGCAGCAGTGGCCCCGCTCCACCCCCCTAACCCCCAGCGGCCGGCGTTAGTTCGCCGGGCGGCCAACCACCACACACCGCGAGCTCCCCGCGCCTACCAGCGACGTCGCCGCCGCTTTGCAGTGAGCAGCCGTGGAAGATCAGCGTCACCTCGTCAAGGCCAGGAATCGCGTTCCAGGACATCCTCCTCAGGGATTTCTTCTGCACCGCCGCCCCCATCTTCCTTGGGATCACTCTCCCAAGCCCAGGTATCCTGTGGCTCACCCCCACCTCCGGTCCTCCTCCCAACGTCTTCCAAGTCTCAAATCTGCTGAATTTCCACCTCACCGCTCCCCCTTCTCTTCTCCGTGCTCGGTCACCCCAGACCATGGTGTTCTGCGTTGATGTTGCCTCGCCGTCGGTCGCTACGTTCATTAGGATCGCTCACCGTCGTCTCCGGCTAGGCGCCTTGGAACTCGCGCTCCACGCTGACGAAGCCGCTGCCATGAATGCGGCAAGCCTGGTTGTTGGTCGCCCTCTTTGCACCACAGTGCCCGCCGCCCTCCTGTTGGGAAACAGCTCCCCGGACACGGCATGTCTCTGGCACGTCGTGCCTTGGAACTCGTCTGCCCCGTGCGGTGCAAAGATCTGCGTATCTCTTGCTGCTGACCCAAACCGCGGCCGTCCCCCCCATCCTCCCGACGCCAAGTGTCCAGGCCATCCCCACATCGCGCCTGCCCCCGCCTTTACCGCCATGGCCAGGGCCGCGATGGCTGTGACGCGGTATCCCCTCGCCCTTGAGCCCAACGCCATTACTCTTACCTCTCGGCGGCCTTAAACCTGACGCCCCGCAGCCCAGGCCTCCACCCAAACCTTTCACCCTCCTCGCAAACCCGACCACCGTCCGCTCCCGCCGCGAATATGGAGGGATCGATCAAGTCCCCCGCCAACGCCACCGCTGCCGTCAACCCCTACCCCGCGTGCCCCGCCCCACCGCCCACGTGAAAACCCCCGCTCAACGCGGTCACCCCCGTGCGTTCGACCCCCTCAACCTCGTACATCCAACCCACCGGATCATCCACGCCCTAAACCCTACCTCACACGCCAATCCCCGACATCCATACCACTACCCTACCCGTCACCCCCACCACGGCGGCCGCCGCAGCCGTCCCCCTCCGTTGCAGGGGCGCAAGGCGGGGGACGGCGATTCTAGCTACGACGGCATCACGTCACATGGAGTTTTTCCCGTGTCTGGGCCCAAACATTCGTGCTCGCGATCTTTCTAAACAATGTCCGTCGATGCTCATCTTCGACACCAACATTGAGGGGCCGATGCCACCCCATCCCCTCAACGGGTCAACGTGGTCCGAGGACGCCGACAACCGCCTCGGGTGGAACCCTTGGTCGGCGTTGCGGGGCGGCAAACGGCGATCCGCGCGACCGTGGGTCGCCTCCAGTGGGAAGGCGTGGTCGTGTGGCGTCGGCAGCGGCGTACACCCTCCCGATCGCAACGGGGCGCCCGCTTCAACATCGGCGTCCTTAGATGTCGGGTGGGCGCCGTCGCCGCGGCGGCAGGCCGCCCATGGTGATCCTCCTCCCCGCCTCCAGACGATCCGGACCGTGGACTCACTAGCCACAACTACCCCCCTGCGGGACCATCCCGGCCCCGCGCCGCGACCGTCACTTGCTGTCCACCCCACCGCCGCCATCCCCGCCGTCGCCCGCACGAACGGGCTTCCTCTTCACGCCGCAAGCCTCCCGCCGGTGCGCCATCCCGAACACAGCACACCGCCGCCGAGCACCGGTAGTAGGGCGACCTTCCTCAAGCGCGCCGGCGCGCCGGCGTCCATCGCCGGGTCGTTAAGTGATGTTGAGTCTAGATGTTCTTAGCAATCGGCGTCCGTGGCAGACGTCGATCACGCCAGTCCGAGTTGTTACGTCCATGAGCTCGGCTCACCTAGTTCCTTTTTTCCTTTATTTTTTTCCCTAAAAACCAGCATACTCCTCCTCCTCGGATTGCACATCCGGTGTGAGCTTGGTGTTTTGCTAGTCGTTGTAACTCGTTCCCAATGAATCGAAATCACCCCCGTTTATGTGTTCTTTCTTGGAACGTCCGTGGTGCGCCGGCACGCCTCCCCATCGGTTGCTGTTTTCAAGAAACCAAACTTGCTGATCTTAACCACTCCACAATGCAGCTTCCTCCCCCCTTTCTTGACTCGTTTGTGGAATCCCCCCCGATGGCAAGAAAGGGGGCTCCCCGATTGCGAACAAACAAGTTGTCAAGCTCCACACACTTTCCCTCACCTTCACCTCCACCACGCTCACGAGTTATTTGCCAATGTCTATGGGCCAATGTCTATGGGCCTTCCGATCATACTCACACCCGCTCCTTCCTCGATGAGCTCACTGCTCGTTCGGTGATTTCAACCTAACCAGGTCCCCAGATGACAAAAACACCGATGCTTTCAACCACTCCCTCGCTGACCAGTTCAATAACGCTATCCATCAGTCCAACCTGATTGAGCTCCCCCTCCTTGACCGTGCGTTCACATGGAGCAGCGGCCGTGTCTCCCCCACCCTAACCCGCATAGACAGGGCCTTCATCAACCTTGCCTTCAACACCTCCTTCCCCAACTCCTCCCTCTGCTCCGCCCACCGTGCTTCGCATGTCCCCTCCTCGTGTCCATTGACTCCAACATCCCAAAAACCCATGTCTTCCGCCGAGGCCCGGCCCGGCTCCTCCACCCCGACTTCCTCCCCACTGTTCTTCCCTCCTGGAACACTCTCGTCCGTGGCGCCGCCGCTAACATGGCTGCTCGCTCCAAAGCGGTCGTCTTTGCGTCAAAAGGTATGGTCGCGTAAGTCTCGTTCCCCTCCCCACTTTCTCCAAAATTGCACTTTTATGGCCCCTCACTTGTTCGAAGAATTCCGGCTGCTCACCGCGGTGAACGCCGCCCACGGAACGCCGCTGCGTCGGGCGGTGCGCTCTTCATCACGCCGGCGAGCCGTCGCGCCATCGACGCCGAACCATAACGCTGCGGCAACCGTTCAGTCATCGACAATGCAAGATCGTGCGGCTTGAGGTGGATGGTGTGCCGATCGTCGCCCACGACGCCAAAGGTGATCTGGTACATTGCCTGCAACCCTTCACCGCCGCCCGAAGCCCTTCAAGCGATCCGTGCCATGAACGCCATGACGGTCTTGGTCCGCCTGGTCCGCCGCGGTCAACCGTTGTGCCGGATGTGATGAGACGCCTTCCACTCCACCAATGTCGATCTTGGTTGCATAAACCGGGCTCACATCGTCCCTTCGCTAAAGAAAGAAGCCGCAACAGCCCCGGTGACTTCGGCCAATATCATTGCAGAATTGCTCGGTGAAAATCATATCAAAAATCTTGACAACACGGCTGCAAAGCCGAGCCATCCAGAGGTTGATTGATATCGACCAGACCGGTTTCCTCAAAGGGCGCTCTATATCCGAGAACTTCATCTATGCAACGGAGTTAGTTCAATGCTGCCATAAAAGGAAGAAGCCAACAATTGTTCTGAAGTTGGATTTCTCTAAGGCGTTTGACTCGGTCTCCTGGGAAAGCCTTCTTGCCATCCTCGGTGCCAGAGGTTTCCCCACGCTTTGGTGTGCACGGATGCATCTTACGCTCGGCTCATCCCTTAAATTTGTGATGGTCAATGGATGCCCTGGACCATGGTTTGCTTGCAAGAGAGGGTTACGGCAGGGAGACGCTCTCTCGCCATACCTGTTTCTTCTTGTCGCGATGTCCCACAAAGCGAGCCGAGGTTCATGGGCACCCGGCGATCGATGAAGCTTGTCCGGTTCTCCAGTACGCAGACGACACCTTGATCCTAGTGCGTCGTTGAGTCGCAAGATGTTGTCGGGCGGCAATCCTTGATGACTTTCTTTGCTGGGGCCGGCGGGGCTTCACATTAATTTTCACAAAAGCACAGCAGTTCCTATGCATGTAGATGGAAGCCTCCTGCCGCAGTTGATTCGGGCGGTGTCAACAGTCGCGTTCCCTCAAGTGTACCTTGGCTTGCCGCTTTCAAACGTCGTATGAACACGCAACTTTTGCCCCGCCGATTCGCGAAAGTTGACCGGGAAACGACCTTCGATGGGGAGAGTGGTTCCGATCAACGCAGCTTCGGATGGATATGGTCACCTACATCATGGGAGCGGTTGCTCGCCGCCTGAGTCCTAGACCGAGGTGGATGGCGGCGCCCGTCGTTCCTTTGGTCGCAAATCTAAAACCTCCGGGGCCAGCTGCTTGGTTGCATGGGAAGTGGCGCAAAACCTCGGTCGGCATCAAGAACCTAGCAACGGTCAACTCATGCACGCTTCTCGAAGCTTCTTCATAGGCTACATCATCCCGGAACTCTTCCCCGGGCAGCTTGGGCAAGGCGGCGCAACCTAGCAAATATGACGACACACTGGCTCCCTACTTCCCGCATACCGTTGCATTACCTCTCAGTATCGTGGAGAATGGCGAAACAACCTCATTACGTATGACATATGGATCGCCGAAGGAGCCCCTCGACCTTTGTCTTCCCGCTTCTATACAGCCCGCAGCGCAAGGAAAAATGTCACTGCCATTTGCTGTCATGCAACACGGCCTCCGGAGTTCTTTGGTTCCGCGCCTCACTCCTGCAGCGGCACTTGAACTCTGTCGGCCTCGGCGGGTGGCCGGCGTCGCCGTTGCAAGTTCGAGAAGAGGAATGGCTGCATCTCCGTGGGACCCACTCGGCCGGGCGATGCTGGGCTATAAGTTTGTGTGGAAATGCCACGCACCGCCTAAAGTAAAATTCTTCTGATGGCTCCTCACCCTCAACAGATTGCAATGCCGAAGCAACCTCCTCCGCAAAGGGGTTGTCGCCGAAGATGTATGCCCGCCGCCTGAATGCCACGCAGGGATGAAGACCATCTATTCAAGGACTGCCCTTTTTGCTGCCTCCTTCTGCACAAGCTCGGTATTGATGCCCCTCTCTCCCACCATGAACCGGCCGTGGGAAATCGGTCGGCCAGCTGCGATCCCGCCCAACTTTTCTCCACCTTCGCCTGCTGTCTTTGTTGGCACCTATGGAAGCACCGCAATGGAGTGGTATTTAACAACGTAAAGAGGATTGCAGGCTCTGAATCACCGCTTCCCCGTCGCCTTGCTCATATTTCTAATACCTGGTGTACTCTCTTCTCCATGCATTAGCACGCCCCTGCTCTTCTTTGTAATGTAATTTTTGGCCATCGGCCCTGTATCGCCACTTTCGGTGCCGCCACCGTCCACTACCGGCTTGCGGAATCAATGGAAAATTGTTCAGGTGGGGTCCTCAACCCCCGGTGCTTGCTTCAAAAAAAAAAGTTTCTGAAAAAGCCTTTTCTGACTGTTGTTATTGATCAGAGATTTTTTTTTGTCCCTAGGAAAGTCTGGCAGCTCAGCTTGTCAGTATTGGGTACAGTGAAATATACACGTGGACCTGTATTATTGAATCAAAGGGAACGCTCAAGCTCAGCTAATCAGAAGTTCAGAACAGAAAGAGACTCGTTGTATGTATGTCTATCTGTAATGACAGTATGGTACGTACAAACTCCAAACCCAAAAAGCAGGGATCGATCGTCTCGATCACCACGTCCACGTGTGTGAACATTCTAGCTACATGATCCGTCCGTGCGTGTTACTGATCGGCGACCAGGGATCAGTACGACGACTCCGACGAGTGAGCCGCAGCCGCCGTGGCGGCAGCGGCGGCGTGCAGCTGCGCCTCCCACGCGTCAAAAGCGCCGTTCCAGCTGGGCGCCGTCGACGCCGAGGCCGAGAGTGGAGGCGAGAAGCAGGGCGTTGCGGTTGCGCCGCGCGGCGGTGGCGGCGGGCAGAGGTGGTAGGCGGCGCCCGGCGCGGCGTGGTTGTGGACGCCGTCGTAGGTGGTGATGACGTAGCGCGGGTCGTCGCTGTCCCGCTCCACGCGCTTCTTCACGCCGCAGCCCTCCGCCGAGCACCGGTAGTAGTTCCTGCACGCATGCCACCGCCGGCGATCGATCAGCACGCCATGCATGACAACATGAACGTGACCATGGGATGGGATGGAATTCAAGTGATCGTCGGAGTCGCCGGCGTCGGCGCATAGTGTTGTATTGTGTTGTATTGTGAGTTGTACCTCGGGTTGGGGCTGCTCTTGACCGCCTTCTTGCCGTACTTGCGCCACTTGAAGCCGTCGTCCAGCACGTCCACCTCCGACCTGGTCCGGAACCCGATCCGTGACGCAGGCCGGCCGCTGCCGTTCCCACCAGTGCCGGCAGCTGGTCCGCTCATCGGTCTCCTCCCGTCGCCGTCGACGCCGCCATAGCTCCTCCTGAATCCGATCGAACCACGCAACTCATTGGATAAGCATATAGCCGAGCCATAACGTGTGTGACGGCGACATGGTACATTGCACGCAATCAAGCTACATGTACGTACGTATACCCACGTACGGAAACTTACAGCAGGCTCATGCTCATGCCATTGTCGAACACCGGCGCCGGCGGTGAGTAGTAGCCGCCGCAGCCGGGAACGGGAGCGCCGCCCATCATCTCCTCGCCGAACTGGAAGTAGTAGTCATCAACCATGGCCGTGGCGGCGGCTGGTGGCGGGAACTCTGTCACGAGGTCGGCGGGTGGTGGTGATATTGGGAAGTAGGAGGAGGCAGTGGCGACGGCCGCCGGCGGGTAGGCAGCGCAGCACGCTTCGCTGGCGAGTCCTAGCGAGGCCGCCATCATGTTGTGGATCGAGTAGACGACGCACGCGCGCGCACGGCACACGGCACGCCGACGAGTGTGGAGGGCGAGCTGGGCCTGGGATGCTGGCTGGCTGCTGCCGTGGCGCTGTGTGTGACGGACTGGATAGATATGTATTTGCATCACCGTGTCAAGCTCGCCAATTTATACTCGCGCCCGGACGGCGCTGGCATCGATCGTCGTTTGTGGAGTGTGGACTGCTGCTGCTAGCTGATGATGAGGCGATGAGAGCTCAAGTCTGTGAAGCCAAGTGAACGAGCAGGCTTGTTCATGGATGTTTCACACAGCGGCACGCAGAAGGTTCGTTGGATTTTGAGATGCGTACGTCGTCTGCACGTGTCGAATGGCGTGACCAACTTTTGGAAGTTTGGACGGGATCGGACAAGCTAACCCTGCTGTGCCAGGTCAAGAAGGTAGCTACGAGCCGAGACCGTCGGCCGTTGGTTCCGGCCGGGCACTGACTGACTGTCCAGCTTGCATGTACTGTACATTCATGGGCGCCGTCCGGTGTTACCACGGACGCTACGTATCTGGTTCCGGCTCGATCGTGTATCAGACTTCAGAGCGTTCCTTGGCCGTCCAAAGTCCAAACGACGACGCCTGAAACCGTCCGATCCAGTAGTCATTCAGACGTACGTGTACGTCGTCGTCAGGTCCAAAATTGCGTCCGGGGTCTGGATATTCCTGATGGGTCGATCGAGCGCATTACTGGCACTTTGGGCACGGTATTTACGGTGCATGCACCTGACCGGCCGGAGGCAAGCGACACCTGTCAGAGCTTTACCGGCCGCGGCAATCCATTTACAACGTACGACTACCGAGAGAGATGACGAAGTCAAGCTAGTTGGTCTCACTTTCTCCGACGATCGAGCGAGGTAGCCATGACCATGAGCCATCGGCGGCCGGTTCCACTTCCACGCCGCCGGAGCAGCAGCAGAAGCTATAGAAAAGTGGCCGTGCCGACGTCGATCCGTCACCGGCGGGGTGAGTCGTCGCAGCACGCGCGGTAACACGATTGCTGGATCTGGACTGGTAATTCTGCGTGTGGTAGGCGACGGGCGACGTCGACGTGTGCCGCGCGCATGTAGAATTAAACGAGCCTTGTTTAACTTCACGATTCATGACTCGTCTATACTTTACCCGTTTACCGTCTACTACATATTTTATTCCCTCTGGCGGTCGCACTCAAGATATACTGGTACACATGATATTTCAAATCATATCACTCTCATCTACGTTTAAATGGGAGTCTATGTGACTTTTTTTTGCATTTGTTATGTTCCTATATATTATAAATTTATAATAGTCCGTAGATTCAAAAGAAAACATCAAGTTCACCGATATGGAAAAATAAATAATCGAGACAGAGAAAAATATTCACATCATTAGACTTTTATGGTGATGTGAACGGCCAATGTTAATCCAAAGAACCCATACCTAACACATTTAATAATTAATTAATTTGGAGGTAGTATGGCTAATACAATAAATAATTCAATATGGGTAAAAATGTATGCAAAAATATCAAGTTGATTTCATACGAGTTGGAAAAGGAATACATAAATAAGGCAATGTATCTGGTGCAAACCAACCTCTCGTGCAATCGTGCTTATTTATATATATGTTGGCCACACGATGCTGATATACAAGAGCGCATGACGGAATCGACCACGCAAAAGGCTGAAATTCGCCCCTGGGATCAAACTCTGGAATTGAGGGGTGTCTCCGATTGTTCTTGGCCGCCTGAGCTAGCCCCACTGGTGTTTCATTAAGAAGAGTGCTTCTCATCTAGAAAAACTCTGAACCCGTTCTCATCCATATACAGCAGCACCACGTCCCCGTAAAGAGCTATAGTATACCTTTGGCCCATGGTAGTTATTACTACTACTAGTTGCTGTTAATTAATTATACGCTGGCTTAGCTAGTGGCAACCTGCAAAAGCATCCGCCTTCGTCGGCTTTCTGAGTGCCTGGGTGGCATTATATCTAGCAATTTCGAAGGCGTCTGCATGCGCTTAGTGACACCGATCTTGACCCTGTAATTAACCGATCATCAATCTATCATCTATGTCGTCTGTCCTTTGAGATCGCGACCCGGGTTCATCAGATGCACCGCATGTTCCGTTCTGATCCATCCACTTGGTATCTTGAGAGAGAGAGCAAATTAAAATTGCGTAGCCACCTTTGCCAATGCCGCGGACCGGCGAGGTAGCAAGGCTCAAGGAAAACGTGTGCGAGGCGGCGACGTCGCCGTCGAGGTACAGTACTATATATGCATGGTTAGCCAGCCAGCCAGCCACCGGCGATTGTACGTGCGCCGGCACGTCATCAAGCAAGTGCATGGCCGGCCGGGGGCAGGCACTTGGTCTCGTTTCGGTCAGTGCGCGCCTGCGCTAGCTCTTCGATATAATCCATCCCAGAAGAACTGGGAATTCACTGCGATGCGAACAGAGGAAAATAAAAAAGGCACGTGCGTTATTAATTCGTTGCTGGACCTGATCGGGTTTGAGTGTGTACGAGTACCACAGGCCGGGATGGCAGGACGCATGCAGCCCAACCAACCCGAGCGTGCCACCTGGGCCACGCGAGTCGCGACCCTGTCCCGGCCGGTCGCGGCGGCGCGCCGCACGTACCCCGGATAGAGCATCGCGGCAGCGACACTGAGAGGCCGCCACGACGACGTCCAAGACTCCCAGCGGCACGCTCCTCCGACCGGTGGTAAAGTTAAATTATACGTGACGTGCCAACGGAGCCGCCAATCACGCGGGCGGTTACTGGCCGTTTTCCCGGCTCCTTCGTCCCCCTCCGTCGACCGGCCGGCCTGACCCTGACGACGGACGGCTGGTCGATCGATGGAGAGGTTAGCCAACTGGTGCGGCGGCGCCTATCGTCGCTCGTCGGCGGCTTGTACGCACTCGGCGGATGTCACGGTCACGTGGCAACTCGCATGTACAAATGCCGTTGCTTCTCTGGCAGAGATTGCACGGGCAGGACAACGGGCGGACTGTTTGCTCCCTCGGAGGCAGGGGTGCGCTGCCTAGATCCATGGTCGTAGGTTTTCTCCTTCACTTTGTCAATGTGCTGCCGCGGAATCGCACAAATGGTCGCGACGTCGCGTCTACCATGCTATCTACCATTTTGTCGGGCCTCATATAAAAAATTCACACTACCTAGGTTTACATTGCACACGTGCATCTGCATGCTCTGCTCTCCATAACATTTACAACGTTACCATCACCCGGCTGGTCCAGAAAATTAAGAAAACGTTACAGTCACCAGGACGGCAACCGGGTGCGATGCCTGATGACCGAACGACCTCGGACGGAACACACACAACAGCTAGCGTAGCGATTTTGTCGTGCAGTGGCGTCCGTCCTCGGCGGCTATGTTTCTGTGGTGCAAACCGCGAGCGTCGTCCGTCCGTTCCGGCGAGACAAAATCCCTTTGCTCCCGCCCATGACCTCACCACCACGGCTGGATCGTCGCGCCGGACGTACACAAGCGACAGAGACGGCGGCGCCGAGGCTGTTCACTCGTGCGTCCACTTGCTGGTGATTTCGCGGCAGCTAGCTCGTCCGTTGGCGGCGTGCGTGCGAGCGAGCACGCCGTTGTTTGGCCAAGCAGAATATCTCGTCCTAATCTCTAAGCGTCTCGTTTCATACCATCGATCTGAAGCGAGCTAAGAGGTGGCAAAAAGATTAGCTTGGCCTAACTGCTATTAGTAGACAGTAGTAGTAGTAGTATCATCACGTGGCAGTTGTTGAGTGATGTGGTGAGCTACGGACAAATCACAAATGTCCTAACCCTTCACTTACGTACGTATGAATACGGTTGCGGTTGCAGAGGCTGCTGGCCGCGAGACTCGTGGCTCGTGCCAGTGCATCTGCACAAAGAGTTTAGAGATAAGATTAGGCTGTCATTGTTGGAGCCTTGGCAAGCCTACAGATACAGATGCAGGGCAGGTCATTTTCAGACGGCCCGGGTACGACAATAATATAAGCCTCCAATGATGTCATAATCATACATTGCAGACAAAAAAAAAAAAAAAATCAAATTCTGCGTGTTGGAATGTAGTTGGGCTCGTGGGCCTGTCTATCATTTTCAGACGGCCCGAGTACGATAATAATATAAGCCTCCAATGATGTTGTGCTTAACAAGACCACAATACCGTCATATTTGCATGTTATCTTCAAAGGGATGTAATGGATCAGGTTCTGGTCCTTGCTTCAGAAGGAGGAGGATCGCCTGTTTATGGAGGTGGGTTGTAGGATCCTTGAGACAGCCGCGATGAAAGTGTTTGCAAAGCATGTCTGGTGTTTTAATAATAGCTTCAATGAGCTCGTAAGTTACCTTGCTACCACATATCCAACGCCTAACAAGGTTCCTGCCAATACATATCGTGCTAAGAAGTTCATCCGGTCAGTGGCGATGTAACTCAAAAAGTTCAATGCTTGCCCTAACCACTGCATCCTATATCGGGGCGAGCAATATGAGAATTTGATCAGTTGTCCGCACTGCGGCGCGAGTCAATACAAGTGGATGAGCTCGAGGAGGTAGCCTTAGGAGGAATTACCACGATTAACTGTGACATTACTAGAGGACCCCCTCGAAAAGTGGATGAGAAGTTTTTTTCGGTGGCACCTTCATGCAGCATAATATAATCAGATCAGGGATGGAGGCAGTGCCCGGGCGGGCGGGGCTCAAGCCCGACCTACAGCTACTGGCTACGTGTAGCACCGTGGAGCATCCCCTTCAATTTGAGCTGTAGATACAAATGAAGGAGGGGCCGAGATTTTCTAAGATTGGAAGGAGAAAATAGGCTGTTTCTTTTTGGGCCAATAAAATTATAGATACAGAACATCATCCCGTTAAGGTCCAGTAAAAGAAGAAACCTATTTTACCCAGGCCTGATTCCACCGTATCCTAGCCAGCCAATCCCGCCGCATCCATCGAGCGCCGACGCCTCTGCTCCACGTCTCGCCATCTCGCGACTTGCAGGTTGACAGGGCGTCGGCGGCCGGGCACAGCAGGCAGCACCGCAGCAGGGCGGCGGCAGACAGCAGCGCATCGGGTGGGCGCTAGCTGCGGATAGGGCCGGCAGGCCACAAGGTGCAGTACTGCAGCAGGGCTAGCTCAAGTAGGTATCTTTTTTTGTGGAAGTCAGGCCTGGTGGAAGTGAAACTGAATAAACGGTATCATTTTTTTTTTTTTTGTAAATTTCATTAATCGATGCTTTCAATATAGATTACTTCAATATATTTATATTTTGTGAGGGGTTATAGTAGATTTAAGTCGTAGAATTTTGTTCAGCCCGCTCTACAATTTTTTCTTGGCTCCGTCCCTGAATCAGATAATTAATATTTTTCATAGAGTATGTCTAACCGTCCTATCCATATTGTCATGGAACCGAACGTATACAAATTTTGGACCGATATCTCCCTTCCTGGGTATCCAGCAGGACGCATGCAGCCCAACCCAAGCGTGCCACCTGGGCCACACGAGTCCCGGCCGGTCGCGGTGGCGTACGTGCTCAAGGCGCCGCACACACCCCGGACAGAGCATCGCGGCAGCGGCTTTCATGCAAAATAGCCACTTTGGACCCTAAACTTTACGCAGGGGGTCAACTTGGTCCTTCAACTTTCAAAATGGTCAATTTAGTACCTCAACTTTTTATTTTTGGATCAAACTTGTCCTTGTTATGATGTGGTGCTCTATTTTTGCATAAAATTTGTGCAAAAAGTCCATTTTATCCTTTGCTCATCTAGGTGACTAGGTCAAACAGGATGTGCTCATATATACTCCCATAATACGTACACATAACAATATATATATTTTTAAAACCAACACAAAATATGGTTTCTAAAAAGTTCATCTACATGTACTATTTGTAGTCATTTATGTGCTCATACAAATTTGATAGGCAAAATATATGTACTCAAACAAGATTTCTTTTCGTACTGTATATACAACTTAATATGTGTAGCGGTGTAGGTATGTTCTGAAATCAACATGTGCTCACATACTCATGGTAAATTATACATGCTCCATGTATATATTTATACTCCCTCAATAAATATAGCATCCTCATATTTATTTTTACTAACCGTGAAAATTGATGATAGAAAAGAGCCAAGGGTACAATGGACCTTTTTTATTAGTTTCATATCCAATATGGAGTCATATATCAGCACAAGGACAAGTTTGACTCAAAAATAAAAGTTGAGGGACTAAATTGGTCATTTCGAAGTTGGAGGACGAAGTTGACCCCCTCGATGCAAAGTTCGGGGGACCAATATGGCTATTTAGGCACGTTGGTCGAAATTCTCAGATCGCGGTCGTCCGCGAAAGTGAAGGTAACTTCGCGGACGATCCGACCACGTCGCACGCGCCGTTCTCACTCCCACTCTCTCTTCTCTCTGCTCTCTTTTTTTTTTTTTTTGTCTTTTTCTGCATGTATGTCGATGTCGTGATGATGTCGACTTTAAAACCAAAATATTTTTTAAAATGGCTATAATTCTTAAATGGTGCATCCGTTTTTAATTCCGTCTCGCACCCGTGTGTTCTACGCGATGAAAAACGAACAAAACTAGATCCCACTTGACTATGTTTTGAAGATTTTATTTTTTTGATTTTTTTATAATAGCAAATTATGTATATTAACTTTCCTTTCCCTTTTCTTTTCATTCTCTTTCTTCTCGTCTTAAGTTACGGTATTTTTTTCGCGATTTTTTTTTTTCTTTTTGGAGACATAAATCATTCAGGGGACAATGGTATAGGGATAGTAATGGGTGGGGAGATCAAATAAAAGCAACTTTTATAATAGTAATAAGTCATATAGGTATAACTTATACGTATAATCTATACCGTATAACTTATAAAACAACAATAAGATTTAACTACGACATGTATTGTCCAACATATATGTATAACTTATATTATATAACTTGTAGAATATAAATGAAAAGACCAAATTACAAGATGTACTTGGGTAACATATACGTATAACTTATAGAACATAACAATAAGACCTAACTACGACATGTGTTTGTCTAACATATATGTATAACTTATATTATAACTTATAGAACATAACAGAAATACCAAAACTATAATATGTACTGTGTAACATATATGTATAACTTATAGTGTATAATTTATAGAACATAACAATAAGATCAAACTACAAAGCATGAGTTGTCTAACTTATACTTTTAACTTATAGTGTATAACTTATGAAACATAACAATAAGACAAAACTAGGTGTTGTAGTGTCTAACATATATGTATAACTTATAGTGTATATCTTATAGAACATAACAATAAGAGCAAAATACAGCATGTGCTATCTAAATTATACTTTTAACTTATAGTGTATAACTTATGGAACATAACAATAAGACAAAAAAATAGGTGTTGTAGTGTCTAACATATATGTATAATTTATATTATATAGCTTAAAGAACATAACAAAAGACCAAAACTATAATATGTAACATATATGTATAATTTATATTATATAGCTTAAAAAGAACATAACAAAAGACCAAAACTACAATATGTATTATTGTGTAACATATACATATAACTTATAGTGTATAATTTATAGAACATAACAATACGATCAAACTATACAAAGATGTGTTTGTCTAATTTATACTTTTAACTAATAGTGTATAACTTATGGAACATAACAATAAGACAAAACTAGATGATGTAGTGTCTAACATATATTGTATAACTTATATAATATAACAATTGATATTGGAAAAAAATAAAAAAATAAAATCTCCAAAACATAGTCAAGTGGGATCTAGTTTTATTCGTTTCGTCACGTAGAACACACCGGTGCAGACGGAATTTAAAACGGATACACCATTCAAGAGTTATATCAGTTTTTTAAAAAATGTTTAGCTTTTTTACGCCGACATCATCGCATGCAAAAAGTAAAAGAAAAGCCTCTCGCCTTTCCAAAAGTGGATAAAAGCGGGAATAGAAACTTTCCTAGATAGGAAAGTTGTTTTGTCGGATCGTACTCGAGTTAGTCTACGTCGCGGACGTTCGCGATTTAGTCACGCCGCACATTGGTTCCATTTTATGTAGCCTTTTTATCTAACTTGCATGTTTTTCTGGTAACCCGTGAATGGTAAAAAAATGTAAACAAATAATTCACATATTGACAACGATAAATAGTATTTTGTGTAATTTACGTATATTTTTAGCTGAAATATTGATCACTGGAAAAATCGCAAAAAAAAGAATGTGAGCACACGCACGTACACAACGTCACAACCTCACTAAGCAAGGAGCAAGCAAAGGGGGCTGCGGCCGCCGCTAGAACGCAGTATTCGTCCGCGGGTGGAAACGGGCCGCCGCCGCAGAAGCCCGTGAGGCGCTTGCGGACACGGGACGGGCTGCCCGCCGCCGCGCCGTTTGCAACCGTAGCGGCAGCGACACTGAGAGGCCGCCACGACGACGCCCAAGACTCCCAGCTGGAGCCGCCAATCACGCGGCGGTTACTGGCCGTTTTCCCGGCTCCTTCGTGGTTTCGTCCCGGTCGGGCGGCCTGCCGGCCTGACTGACCCTGACGGCGACGGCTGCTCGATCGATGGAGAGGTTAGAGCCAAGCCAGCCGGTACGGTGCCTATCGTCGCTCGTCGGCGGCTTGTACGCACTCGGCGGATGTCACGGTCACTTCGCAACTCGCATGTACAGATGCCCTTGCTTCTCCGGCAGAGTTTGCACGGGCAGGACAACGGGCGGACTGTTTGCTGCTCCCTCGGCGGCAGGCGCGCGCGCGCTGGCTAGTAACAGCTCAACAGCTAAGGTAATCAATGTGCTGCCGCGGAATCGCACAAACGGTCGTCTACCAGGCTATATCTACCATTTTGTCGGGCCTCATATAAAAGATTCACACTAGAGCAGGTCTGCACATGTGCTCTGCTCTCCACAACATCAACATTGTCACTAGGACGGCGACCGGAGCGATGACCGAACGACCTCGGACGGAATACAACAGCTAGCGTCGTAGCGATCTCGCCGTGCAGTGGCGTCCGTCCTCCCGCCCATGACCTCCCCCACCACGGCTCGATCGATCGCGCCGGACGTAGGAGTACACAAGCGACAGAGACGGCGGCGCCGAGGCCGTTCACTCGTGCGTCCACTTGCTGGTGAGTTCGCGGCAGCTAGCTCGTCCGTCGGCGGCGTGCGTGCGAGCGAGCACGCCCTTGTTTGGCCTAGCGGAATATCTCGTCCGGCCTCATCTCTAGAGCGTCTCGTTTCATACCAAGCATCGATCTGAAGCGAGCTAAGAGGCGGCAGAAAGATTAGCTTGGCCTAACTGCTATTAGTATAGACAGTAGTAGTAGTATCATCACGTGTCAGTTGTGGTTGTTGACAGTGATGTGGTGAGCTACCACAGATCACAAATGTCCCAACCCTTCACGTACGTATGAATACGGTTGCGGTTGCAGAGGCTGCGGGCCGCGAGACTCGTGGTTACGCAGCCCTATACGAGAAGACGTAGCCTCCGAAGGAAACGGGACGGACCATGTTATTTGTACAGTAGTGGTTGAGTACGGCCTTACCAACTCTGTACCTGATTTCGTGTTGCAGAGGAAACGGCGAGGTCACTAGACCCTGAGGTCAGGCGAGGCGGAGATGCCCCGTAGGTCTGGAGCCCTTGAGGTCGGGCGAAGCGGAGCGACTGTACGGCCCGGAGGTCGTATGGACGAATGACCGGAGGTCGGGTGTTGACCCGAGGTCGGAAATGACCCGAGGTCGGGTGCTGACCCGTGAGATCAGGTGTTGACCCGAGGTTGGGTGACCTTGAGGTCGGTTGTTGACCCGGACGTCGGGTGACCCTAAGGTCGGTTGTTGACCCGGAGGTCGGGTGACCTTGAGGTCGGGCGAAGCGGAGGGGCTCCGAGGTCCCTGAATGGGCCTTTGGGCCGTCTGTGTCTTCCCCTGATGTTGGTATTTGCGATTTTTTGGTGGGTACCCCGAAATGGGTCCCCGACAGGAATATTACAATTAACTACCTCATTGGAGGCCGATTAATTCCTTTGGATAAATGGTAAGACGAAGAGACATGTGCTGACGGTTAGATGATGAGAGGCTCGATGGGAACATGAAAAGAGGTTTCATAGCTCGATTAGATGACGTGGTGGTGGTGGTATTTTCTTGAAGAGGGTCTCGCTGGTTCAATATCCACAGTTGAAATTTGATCCTTTGTGTAGCAAAAGTTGGATGATGTGGCCTTATAATTTGTTTGAGCTTGGCTTAGGTTTAGAAGTATAGAGATAAGTAATGCCTATAGAAGGAGCTATGAGAAACAGTGTGATGAGGACACCACTCCATCAAGCACAAGCCAAGGAGAGGAGGAGGACCAGTGAGGGCGACCAACTCATTCGCTTCATGGTGGAGGCCCAGTCCAACTGAAGTTCGAGCTCATCTCGAGCTCCAGGAGCAGTCCCGGGTAAAATTGACTCCTTGGGCACATACAGACTTCGGTTCGAGAACCAGGCATGCTTGGAAATATATTTTGATAAGTATCTCTTGGGGTATTAATATATATTCGACATCACGTGACATGAGACCTAGGCTGGTGCGTGTGTGTGGTTGGTCCTATGGGGTCACTTTGATTTTTTTTTTTATTTTTTTCTAGATTTATGTTTTTTTGAAAAAAAAAAAATGATTTTTGAGGTGGCTCATTTTTTACTTGTCCCTATAAATACTAAGAATTCCATGGGATAGTTAATTTTTAGGGGTGATGAGTGTGCCATCCGTGCAAACAGTCAGGAGCCACCCCTAAAAAGGCTTCATGGAGTAGTGAATAACGTTTTGGTTTAACGAAAGTTGGCGTCATGAGAGCGATTTTGGTTTAAGTGATTAGTTAATAGTACAATACTAAGACTTTCAAAATCACGTGGCAAATTAAATAAATTCGGTACTTGAGGTCATAGGTTGGCCTACCAAGATATCAAAATTAAATGTGTCATATCCCCTACGATTAAGGTGTGTTGCAGGATTCTCTTTAATTAATGGTCCGGTGGGACGCACCCACCGGGTTCAAATTCAAAGTGCTTTCGCACCTTTTCTTTTTTCCCATTTATCGGCGTTGTGCATTAAGTGGTAGCGGCGTTCCCGTCGACGAAATGGTGACTTCGAAATCTCCGGATGCCATGTTGAGGTGCTCATAGGGGTAGGGTTTGTGTGTGTTCATAGGGGTGAGTATGCGTCTCGTGTTGTGAGTGTCTGGTTGTCTGTGTAATTCTCAAAAAAAAAAAAAAAAAATGATTCAAGGACATTTTTTTTTCTCATTGTTTGCTATTTATACCATATAATATAAATAGAATGCTATGCCATCTTGACTAGAATAAGCAGCGTGCTAACAAAGAAGCAGTATACTGGTGCATGATCTAGGATGATGTCTACAAAACTAGTCCTGCAAGTTGTGTTGTGTGCTTTTGTTTTAACTAGTTTTGCAGCACACATAGTCTGGTGTGAACGTGATTGCTACGAGGAAAAAAAGACTTAGTTAAAGAAAAGTGCAAGGAAGAAATTAAAATTGGGGGGGCATTTCGTCCATCCAAGTGCACCTTGCATTCATCAAGTCAACAGATCTGACATGGTTTGCATTTGTAGTATTATTACCCTCGAAGAGGATAGGGAGATAAGCATGGGTAAGCTAGTTATGCTTGCGCGCTGGTGCCATAGACCAATGCCAGCTGGAATCAAATGTGGAAGTGAGTACCTAAAATACTATTTCAACCATTATCATCAAGAAATATTTGGTACTATATTGTGGACAATAAATATAACCTTGACTTTGTTTATCAGGTTTCACTGTTCCACCACCACCACATCAGCTAGCATCATCAAGGACAAATCCTTGAGGTTATGGAAGCCAAAGTCGCAAGGAAGGCCATGAATTTAAATATGCGATAAGCTTATTCCATGTCTTCCTCTAATTATTATATGGAAATTCAATGAATATAATGAAGTCATAATTAAAATATATGATGTTATTTATACAGCTTATTAATACAGTCTGTGCCAAACGAACCAAGTAATTGGGTACACCAAAATAAACAATGGAATTGAAGAATTTCTACAGCTTCTATTTTATTTTCTTTACTTCATTCCACATGGTTACATAATCACAACAACATCGTCTATTTACCATGATTTTCCCTTCAAATGAACTCATTTTCTTTGTTATGCTAAACAGTTACTTTACAATAGCAATGTACATTGGAAGGCCGGTCGATGTGTCATGAAATAGCAAGGAGGCTAACTCCTATTGGGATGGTCTCAACAGGCTACCTGACGCTGATAAGCCTCTCACAGCAACCCTCACTGCACCAACAGCACCAAGCAGCCATACCTCGGGGGGCCAACCCATGAAAATCTTGTTTTGCACCCATGTCAAGGTGAACCCAGATATGAAAGGCAACCTGCATAGGTATGAAGTCAGTCAAAAATTCCCATGTGGTTTGTAATGCAATAGCAGAATATCTGACACATAAGAAACTGCAAATATATTCTACTTTAGAGCTGCATAGCACACAAACATAGCAATTGTGTAGTGAGTGTTTAATTCATCTGAGAAACAGCTTGTTTCAGGAAAGACATGAGAAAGATGTAAGCGAACCTTGCCTGAAGCATCTCGGATAGGAGATACATGTAGAAGATCACAGAATGAACTTCCATCTTTCCTGATAGAAAGTAGGGGTAACAAAACTTGTGTCAAATTCTTTACACAAGCTGACCTGTTAGCTACCAGTACAAACAACCATGAACGCACCTGTAACTTAGTAGATCCACTGTGCATGCCTGCTCAGAACAAATATGCTGATTTATCTGTACGTCCAATTTTGAATAGAAAATTTTAAAAGTAAGCAATATTGTGGAGAATGTGGTCATACAAGCTATTTAATCCTGGTCCGCACCTCCTCTAAAACCTCCGAGCTAGTGTGTGGACCGTTTAAGACTTTGCAGTTACAGCCCAATATTTCTTCTCTTGAGTAACCTGAAGAAGTTAAAGTTTAATAGCAACATAAGTCATGTGTGCAAGAAAAAATGCTTTCCTAGTGACATTTAATGCATTGCCACCAGAGTAATGGACGGATGTCAAGTTGGCAACATAAGGAAGCTTTAACCAAAATAAACGTCACCCAAAGGAACCACAACTACTAGCATGTACAACTACCAAAGAAAGAATGTATCGTCTCTAAGCGACTTACAATAAAATCGTGTTAAGTTGTACACAAAAAGTGCATTAATAAGTCTGCACCACAATAATATCACCAACAACAGAGAAGATGTTCGGCAGCCGCTTTTCAGAGCCGCTTTGGCTGCTGCTACTGCAGCTGACTCTCACAAAATTTACTGTTTTGACAGCCAGCAGCAGCTGCATATACCGCAGACGAATGGAGCTAGAGGTTTTAACTTGTATTTTTACATCATGTTAGAAAGAAATTAAAAATGTAGCCCATACTCCCATCTTATATATATATAAAAAAAGCATGCTAGGATTCTGTCTGTCGCAGGGGTGAAAAATTTCTCTTTCTTTAACATGATAATACCAAAAGGCATGAGTTTTATGCCCGCATGCACCAAGTATATACAATCAGTTTGACTAACTTTAGGCAGTGAAAACATTATATGAAAATATAACACAGATATATCAGAAGCTGCACATATTACATACTGTACTTCAAAAAGGTTTTAGAATGCATACTCAAGAACAACTACCTGTTAATGATGTAAAAGCATCACTAGCATAAATAATTGGCATGTCAGGCAGGCGGGAGTCAGTCCTGTGACCAGTTCAAAATGATCAGTTTAATAATGAAGCACACATGGATAGAGTCAGATACAATGTTTTGAGCACAAAATAAGACAGGGCAACAACATAATGGACAAGATATGCAAACAACTCACAATACAAAGCTCTGTTTGATTCTACCGAGAGAGAGGTTTAACGAAGAACTGAGTGCTGGGATGCCAATCGAGCTGCATCTTTTGCTGCTGACCACTAGACCAGTTAGCTTGCTGTAGCGGTTCAGCGCAGAGAGACAACGTTGTTAGCCGTACTTGTTGCCATCTCTCTCTCACTGTCACTAGCCACACGTGGCTCCTCGGCCTCCAGCCCTGCAACAGCAAACTAGCAACAAGATATTCACCACTTGGTTCACGTATGTTTTGTTCGATACTTGTGTGAGAGTGAAAACATTAAAATGAGACCCCAGCTCAAATTGATATACTAACACAAACACAAGAAAGTTGATGGAAACTTGTAAACTACTTCTGGCTACTGAATCTTCAGTCAGGAAATCACATAAATGTGATTTATCCTGATCCCAGAACCTATTAGTTTCTCTTTTTGGGTGTAAAGGAATCATGCAAGCACTACCTAAGGAAAGAGCTACCACACATATGCATTTGTGCGTGCAACTCTGCATAGTCCACATTAGGGAAAACAGGCCCAGTATAAGTGTATAACCATGATTAACAGACTTCAGTCGAACCAAGACCAGGTGTTAGAACAGGGGAGTACTCTAACTCTCTGAGTAATCTACCAGTACACCTACTTATTCAGCGGTTTGTCGGCCCGTGTCCACAACCACAAATGAGAGTAGCAGTGCAACTATAATTACGATAGCTGAAATTGGCAAAGCAAGTAACCAACTAATCAACCAGGGACGATTACATGAGAAGTCTTATGCACGCTTTAATTGAACTCAGTTCCAATTAATGTTTGAAACTCAAGGGAAGATCGAGCAGAATGAGTAATTTCTACTAGTGCAGCATACTACTAGGAGGAGGAGGAGGAGGAGGAGCACACAGGCAGCCACACTGACCTCTCTTGTCCATATCGACAAACACCTTCCCCGCGTGGGTGGCGCAGGGGAGATCCCTGGCCTCATCGCGGCACGCGGCGAGCAACGGCCCCGGCACGTGGCACGTCGCCCCCGCCCCGCGCGTGGCGGCGGCGATGGGTACCTGGACGGCGAGGAAGTGGAGCAGGGTGCCGTCGCGGGCGTGGAAGACGGGGGCGAGGTGGAGCAGGACCCAGTGCGGGGCGCCGTCGCGGCGGTAGTTGAGGAGCGCGGCCTGGTGCGGGCGGTGCGCGCGGACGGCCTCGCGCACGCCGGCGACGGCGGCGCGGTCGGTGGCGGCGCCCCTGGAAGAGGCGCGCGTTGCGGCCCAGCATGTCCCGCGGCGCGTAGCCGGTGAGCGCCGCGAGTCCCCCGAGGCGTACACGATCGGGTGGCCCGGCAGGGCCGGGTCGGTGAGCAGGAAGCTCCCCGGCAGCTCGTCCAGCGCCTCCAGCACCCAGTCCGAGTAGCGCGACGTCAGGGACGTCGCGAGGCGGCCGTGCCCGTGGTGGTCGGCGGGACCCGACGCGCTGGAGGTCGCCGCCATCGCGCCGCCCGCCCGCCGGCGAGGTGAGGTGAGGCGGCGTGATCGGCGGGGAGAAGTAGAAGGGGGCGAGAAGAGAAAAGATCTGCGCCCGCGGGGAGCGGGGCCTATGGCTGCGAAATTTTCGTCGAGGCCTTTTTTTTTAATTTTTTTTTGATTTGAGCTCTGCTAGTCTTCTGCTGCAGGGGAGAGTAGTGGCTTTGGCTTGACCGAGAGCCTCTGGCGGACGTGGCGATTGGTGCTGGTTTTCCTTCAAAAAAAACAGTTGGGAGCATCGCTCGAATCTCGAGGCGCTAAAGGACGTCAAGCAACCAATCAGATTTGGACTTTGTCATTTAGTGAGATCATTTAAGCAAAGAGTGGATTAACCCAGCACACGCAAAATCAGTGTAGTGTTCATGGTCCCCCTCAGCCTTAAGGTAGATCCCACCTGAGGATAAGGTCAGTTCTCACAAAAAAAAAAAAAAAAAAAACTAAGATAAGGTTGGTTGTTAATGCTACTCAACTAAGACAAAACCTAATAACATAGTAAGTTGCAAGAACTAAACTATGTAATAACAGCCTCTTTAGGTCAGTCCTCAATGGGGTTTTACGCGTTTAACGACGTTAAATAGGGGCCACACATCAAAAAAGTTCACTTTTTGCATGAAAACTCGAGGAGAGAGAATGGAAAAAGTTTCATCTTGGTGAAACTCTCTTTGCACGAATATCAACTATCCCTGAGTCATTAAATTAAATGCATATGAAACCGCAGAATGAAACTCTCCATTATGAGTAGGGGTTTTATCCAAGTTTCATTTCATTTCACATGACATGATAGTCTTAGAAACAGTGCTATGAAACTCACCACTGAGACTGACCTTATATATTTATCCATAAAAACTTTTTTATGCTAATTTAACTCAGGTTCCAGCTTCTTTCCTAATTCTCTTTGCACTCACAACATTCACTTTATTTGTTGGCTAATATTGCATAGGATCGCATGCCTAATTTGTTATTTGTACGAGAGCTAAGCTCTCGCCTCTCTCTCCACTCTTCTCAACTCAATATCAACATTTGCTTGGCTGTAACATCATTATGTAGTTGTTCTAAGACCACTTCAGGGTATTAATTGAAGTGGATTCGACGTGCTCATGCCTGAGTATGCCTATGCTTCACATGTGTGTCTCGATCGTTGTACTAGTAGCCACAACCACATTATCGGGTTGTTTAGACGCTTGCCTTCATTTACCACAACGTAACTATGTCAGCCACATATCATAGCATCCAAATTCGGCAACAGAGGTTGTGGCAAGATTCATGAAACTTTTTTTTTTTTAACCTGTGAACACCTTATCTTACTCACCAACCATGCACAAAGACAATTGTGGTGGCCGTCATACCTATGATGTGGCATATGAAGGTGAACAAAACAATCTCTATATTGTCACGGTCTCTCCACTGTGTTGTTGCTACCGGTTTTCGCCGACTCCAACCTGATTACGTTCTCTCCCACCATTGTCGCTCTCTCAAATGACGTGGATGTGGCATCCTCCATTGCCACCGCCGTGTCGTAATCGTTACATGCACCGCTCGACTAACATCCATTGTTGTTGCTCTCTCAAATGACGTGGATGTGGCGTCCTCCGCTGCCACCACTGTCGTAACGTGTTACATGCACCGCTTGACTCCAAGCTGATTGTGTTCTCCTCCGCTCTCTCAAATGACGTGGATGTGTGGCATCCTCCACCGCCATCGTTGTCGTAACTTGTTACCGCAACGCTAGCTCCACACGCGAACCTTTGCCACGTGGTGGTGGTCATCATGCCGCGCAACTCCAATTTTGGACAAAGTTATCCCAAGTGTCGTTGGAGTAGGTCACGATGGCCACACTGCTGCTGAGAAGCTTGCCGCTATGGAAGGCCACCCCAAGCTAACGTCGGTGGTGGACAAACTTGACGGGGGCCTATGCTCTTTTCGGCCGGACCGTGCAAAAACGCCACGGCGGACACGCACCACGCCTTGGATATCGAGCCAGCTCGGCTCGTTAGTGGCTCGGCTCGTTATAGATCGGCTTCTTATGGCTCGACTTCGTTATGGCTCGTTATACAAACGAGCTAGAAAATTTCGCTCGGCTCGGGCTCGTTAGTGAGCTCGAAGCTGGCTCGTTTTGGCTCACGAGCCAAAACACAAAAACATATGCACAAAGATTATAATCATAAATCAGCCCGAAACACACCACATGCATATATAAAATAAAATAAACAAAATACACATGAATTTTACAATAAAAAATATAAGTATGCTATCATTTATGGCCATAATCCATAAACTATGCTCGGCAGAGCAGCCAACAGAGGTCCCGACAGCTTTGGCGAGCGACTTTTCTTATATGGATCATGGCCAGCTACTTCGTCAGATGCCATGAAATCAGGCCGGGATTGGGCCTGCAAATACCAAAAAAAGAAGGCCTGCTTGGCCCGTCAGCATAGTATATGTTTTCTCGCTGACGACTTAGAGCAGCCTCAGTAGTAGAGTCCACAATCGCATTTATGCATGTATTCATCAATCAATGTCCTCGTTATCTTATTGAGGATTCATGGACATTTAGTTTTTCTCATTGTTTGCTATTTGCACGCTATAAAATAGAATAGTGCTATGCCATCTTGGCATGTATGGTTTCCTCAAAAAAAAAAAAAAAAATCTTGGCATGTATGCAGCGTGCGTGCTAACAAAGAGGCAGTACTTAGTCTTAGTCAAACAATTCATACTGGTGTAGGATGTCTAGCTACAAAACTAATCCTCCAACTTTTGTTATGTGCTTTCATGAAAAGTGCATGGAAGAAATCACAATTTGGGCCGGGCCTTTCCCAGTGCACCTTGCATTCATCAAGGTTTGCATCTGTAGAATTATTACCCTCGAAGATGTGACAAGGTTTATGCTTGCGCGCTGGTGCCACAGACCAATGCTAGCTGGAACCAAATGTGGAAGTGAGTACCTGAAAATATTCAACCATTAGCATCAAGAAATATGTGGTACTCCCTCCATTTCAATTAGTAGTCCAAGATTTTTGGAGAGTCAAAGCCTCCCAATTTTAATCAAAATTATAGAAAAAAATACCAATATTTATAACATCACATAAGCATTACTATGAAAATGTAATTAGTGAGAAATCTAATGATACTTAGGTAACATCATAAATATTATAAATTTATCCTATAAACTTGGTCAAACTTGAGATGCATTGACTCTTCAAAAATTTGAAATGACTTACAATTAGGGATAGAGGGAGTATTAAACTTGGTCAACCTTGACTTTGTTTCTCTGCAGGTTTCACTGTTCCACCACTACCTCATAGCATAATCAAGGCCAAATCTTCAATTTTATGGAAGCCAAAGTCGCAAGGAGATAGTGATCCAAGGAGCATGCTATGATTACTGCTCCAGTGTTTGATGCACTAGAGGCTGCATATGATCCACAACTTGGTGACCCAAGGTTTCAGTGATGATCTGATCAGTTACAGTGGATAACTTTGTTTCTTGCAGGTAGACCACAATTTTTTTTTTTGGAGGAATTTTAGGACGATCAAACCGATCCCCACCCATTTCCATTTCAGGTGGGTGAAAGGGTGTAAGACACCAATTACAGTTGCATAGTGATCACTACCTCATATCCCGAACAACTTGCCTTCTGGCCGTCGAATTTAGGCTACGGACATTCCAATTTAGGATAGTGCAGCAACTGCCATCGATTATTTTGATAAAGGCAATTACAACTGAGGTGTTGCTATATGGGAAACCCAGACCATCTGCCTCAAGAGTGCAGTAGTTGTTACATAACACGAGGATCCTGCACAGCTCTCTTACCGGCCTCCACTACAGTTGCTCTGGCAGCTGGGGCCGCAATACTCGGGGCCGAGTCCGCAGAAGCCAAACCCGCTGCAGCAGCGGCCGTCGCTACACACAGCGCCACCGGCCTGGACGCCGCACTGCTCGGGTGTACCCAAACGGCAGTTGCTCTGGCAACCCACACCGCAGTAGTCCAGGCCTTTCCCACAAAACCCAACCGAGCTGCAGCAGCTGCGGTCGCTGCACTCGAGCTCGCGGCCGCCAGCCTGGATGCCACACTGCGGCTGGGGCTCTTCGGACGCCACAAAGGAGGCTAGGGCAAGCGCCGTCATCAGCACCAGGGCCTTCCCGGCTGCTGTGATCATGTGCTTTGGTGAATTTTCAACCATCTTGAATTGGTTTGCTATCCGCAATGATGATCGTGCGAGCGAGGGCCGGTTTATATAGAGCGCGGGCCGCTTTATAATTACCAATTCGTATATGATGAGAGCATCGTACCAAATGCATACAACACCAGGTACCATTTGGTTTATAGAACCAAACACGTACGTCCACACAATTCGCCCTCGGTTACTCCGGTCTAACCATGTTTGTGTCTGAATTGCTCGGAAGCACAAGCCTTCGGTATAAACAACAAATGTTCTTTCAGAAAGAATATTCGACCACGTACGTAAGCAAGTACCATAGCGATTTTGATAAGCGAGTGCAGTACATGGTTAAACTTCGTACCAGTACTGTTTATTACAAAGCTGCAAGCTGCCAACCGGCGCGCACAACTAGGATTGCTAGCTGTAGCTGAAAAATGTTGAAGTTACTAGCTGTAGCTGAAACAAGATTTGCATCAGTTGTTGTTATGTTGAAGAGGTTTTTGATGGTCAAGAGAGCACTCCAAAGCATGGTGATTAGTGATGCATGGGAATCTTACAAAGATGATAACGCAGGGACAACAAAACATGCGAGAGAGAAAATTCTTTGTAGCAAATGGTGGGAAAAATGTGCAGTATATTGCTGATTTCACTGATCCCATTTATGAAATGTTGCGTATGGCTGACACTGATCGACCATGCCTTCATCTAATTTATGAGATGTGGGACACTATGATAGCAAAAGTGAAGAAAGTGATATATACTAAAAGAAAAGAAGAACTACGATGAACAGTCCACCTTCTTCTCCACTGTCCAAGACATATTGCTTGATCGCTGGTCAAAAAGCAACACACCTCTCATTTGTCTAGCTCATTCACTTAATCCTAGGTAAATTGTTTGAACCACTCAGTCCACTCCATTTCTGTACCTCCTATTTGTTGCTAATCATATTTATCTGTAGGTACTATCATGAGAAATGGATTAGTGAAAATGAAGGACGTGAACCCCACATAAGGACCTTGAAATTTCAGTACAGAGAATGAAATGCTTTAGGAAATTCTTCTCTGTTGCGAAAGATCTGAATCAAGTTAAAGATGAATACTCAAGGTTTGCTACTTGCTCAGAAGAACTCAATGACTTTGACTCCATTTATGATACATGGGTACTTGACCCATTGAAGTGGTGGGCAAATCATGGACAGTCTATTCCTATGTTGCAAAAACTAGCTCTCAAATTGCTCAATCAGCCAGCTTCATCTTCTTCTTGTGAAAGGAATTGGAGCACATACAGCTTCGTTCATAGCATGCTTAGAAACAAACTTGCTCCTGAACGTGCTGAAGACTTGATCTTTATACATAACAATCTGAGACTTCTAGCAAGAAAGGCAGAAGCTTACAGTACAGGGCCAACAAGAATGTGGGATGTTGGAGATGGCTTTGAATCTCTATCTGGTGTTGGAATTCTAGAAGTTGCTAATCTCTCTCTTGATGAACCTGAAATGGAGAGTGTGTCTTTTGAAGGTGGAGACGACAATGACATGGAGCGGGACCCACGTATTGATGTAGACGAGTAGAAATGGAGAGTGTCTTACTTAAGTTGCATGAGTGACCTACTTATTATCTATTTATCTATTATCTATGCATGTGAACTCAATTATGTGTGAACGTGTGTCCGCCTATGGATGAATTTAAGCAATATTTTAAGTTGTGAACTATGTTATTTATATTAAATCATGTTATTATTATTATTAAAAAAATCTTAGCTGTATCCCCGTGTTACTATTTTTTAGAGAAGTGTGTATCCGCGTATCGGATACGTATTGTATCTGATACCCGTATCTGTATCCATGTAACGTTGCTCCTACGTACCCACAGCCTGAGTTAACTGCCTCTCTCTTGTTTTCCCGTACTTGATATTCTCGGACGTGGCAGATAGAGGAGGTATGCGGACGTGTTGCCGCGTCACTAGGGCCCAGACGGCGTGGTCCTGCAGGGCCGGGCCTGGAACAACCATTTTGAGCGGGGCCGCACACCTTGCCATCCTTCCCGGCCCACTGTGCAGACCGCCGTCACATTTTGGAGCTACTCGAAAGATGCCATGAAATTAGAGATTGGGCCTGCAAATACCAAAAGTAGGCTTGCTCGACCTGTCTGTATTTTTTTATCGCTGGTAGGCTTACTAGAAGTACGGGTCCACGTGGTGCCCACGGCCCGCCGGCTACTCGCATCTCGAGTTGTTGCCTTGTTAACACAAACGTGTAGATGAATTAAAACCTGCAGATTTTTTTTTTTTTTTTCGCGTCGGGCCATTCACCCGTATTTCATTAAGAGGATGGAAAACCAAATGCAAATACACGCCGCACACCTCGATGGCGAGACGACATCGAAGCAAAACACGAAAAAGGACACACACCTACACTACTGGAGTTGAAAAACGATTACATTGGAGACCGACGGCGACCAAACACTAAGAGCCGGCCGCTGCGGCGTCTTGAACCCGGCTTCAACCCAATCTTGAGCCTCCTGAACCATCCTCAAGGCAGTGAGCGGTACCGACGTTGCCTCACTGTGGAAGACCCATGCATTGGGTTCTTTCCAAACCGCCCAAGCGATCAGCCAGGAAGAACGAAGTCGAACACCTCCTTGGCCAGCCGCTTTCGACGCCAACCACCATCCAGCAAGAGCCGACCCCGACCACTCCTCACGCGACCAGGCGACGACGATCCCCCCGGATGCATCATCAGCCCAAGCAAGAAGACATAATCAAAGGCCAATCCCAAAAAGTTCACGCGACCAAGCATCACAGAACACAGCGACCTTTGTCTCTGCAAGGCCAGGCAAAGACACACGCTCGTGGTCCAGGAACTCACGCACAGTGTCCTGGCGCGACACGCGGCGCTCGCGAAGTTCCACCCGCGCACATTCCAAACGAACAGATTGTGTCCTATCATGATAACCAGTGGGTGAACGACCAGGCCGTGCGTGCCTGGGCGTCGCCGGCCAACTCCAAGCGTAAACGTAAGACGAACGCGCCATGGCCTCCTTGTTGATTTCCGCCATTGGTCCCGTCAGAGCTGCATGTAGCTCGTCGAACGAGACGGAGTCCTCGTGCTCAGCCTCCACCGAACCCCCCGATCTTCTTGAGGAGCACCCTTCTGGCCTGCGCCTCGGGTTCTGGAGTCGTGAACCGCTCTTGGCGGCCAACCTGGCGCTGCGCTTGGGCATGGCATCGGAGGGCGGCTGGCGCGGACGGGTTTTCCGTAGTATCGGCGTGGAGAGGAGCGGTGGGTCCAGCTGCTTCTTGAATGTGGCGACGAACTCGTGTACCTTGGGAGGCCCCGTTGGGAGATCAGGCACCGGAGGTGACACGGACGTGTCGGCAGCTGGAGCCGGAGGCTCAAAGACGTTCAACGTCGGTGACGCACGCGTTGGAGACGCGCTCGCCCTAGCGTTTAGCTCCTGGGCCGCCATCTCGGCCCACCAGTCCGACTGCTTGCGGCCGGCACCCTCGCGGTCCACAAGAAGGAGCACACGACCGGACTCAGCGTAGCCCAGCTCGGAGTCGACGAAGTTAGCCCACCAATCTTCCTTGGCCTCGACAGCCGCAGCCTGCGTGCTCAGACCAGCCTGGAGTAGGTGCGGCGCGACCATGATGAAGCGATTGACGAACCCAAGGCGCGCGCTCCCCGTCTCCCTTGTTACCGACAAGAGTGGAGATGCAAGCGGGTGGACCGGCTCACCGCGGTTTGCGTGTGCCGGCGTGCTCCGACTCTGCTGACAGGGTGCGTGGGCTCACCGAAAAATCCTGACGCAGGTCCCTGGCGACCCTGGACTTGCCAGACGAGGGAATCCTGGAAGCAATCCTTGGCGTGCGTGGAGCAGAATGCAGCTCCCAACGGTCGACCGTTGCATCGGGCTGTGCATGCACAGGACCCGAAGCGCTGACCATGCACCCATCGACCATATCGTCTGCAATTGCCACGCATTCTGCGGATGTCTCTGACATCGCAGACGCTGACCGACCGGTGTCGTCGCCATCGTTGTCAGACAGAGGCCCACCATCATGTGGCAGCGGGCAGGCAATGCTTCCCACCTTCAGCGACGGCTGCCGGAAAACATGCCGCCGGCCATCACCAGGATGGTAACGGTGGTGCCTGGGGTCGGAGTCGGTGGAGCTCCCGTCATTGTCGCGCCTCGGCGACGGCCCGAGCCAGGTGTCCTCGTTGAGCCTCCCCGTGGGCTGCTCACCGCCACCGCCATTGCCGTTGTTGCTGTCATTGTCGTCGTTGTCGTCGTTCCCCGTCGTCGCCACCGCCACCGAACCCGGCGAACTTGGCGGAGTCGACCAGTCTTGCACGGCGATGACTCTAGCACGCACGAGGTAGCGTAGGCCAGGAGCAGATAGCTGGACGGCCGCGGCGTCGATGACAGGCTCGGGGATGTGGATAAGCTGCTGCGGCGGGATGAAGCTAGGGGTGCAGGCACCAAGCCATGACGAACAGCTCGCGATCATCTTCCGGCAACGTGTCGCAGAAGTCGGTGAGCTCGACGCCGGAGCAGCAGCTACCCAGGTACGTCTGCGCGGCCCAGATGTCCCTGGCGTGGAGGGGTAACCGTCGAAGAGCGACGACGACACGGTACTTGAACGCGCCAGCACGAGCAAGGGAAGTCCGACGCCAAGGACGCCAGATGAACTGCAGGATCGCACCGGACCTGGAGTTGAGTACGCGTTCGGTCGACGTGACGGCGAAGCGCACGATGAAGTCCTCCGGCTCATGCAGACGAACGTCGACGTCGTTTGCGGTGATGTCGGCAGCTAAGGGAGGTAGCTGTACACCGACGAGACACACCGAAAAGGTCCGGTGCCACCGACGGTGCAGACGAGGCGTGCTCCAGCTCCTCCTCACGTGCTTGCACGTCCTGAGTCTTGCGCGGGATGGCGATCAGCGATGCGCATCGCGGCGTTGTGCTCGAGACGCTTGCTCGACCTGTCTGTAAAATCGCGACCATGGTGGACAGCATATGGTATTTGAGAGCTTCGATTGAAGTCCAACCCAGGTTTTTGCGCCGGGCGCCAGATGCCCACGGCCCGCCGCCGAGTTACAGCGGGCGCTCGCATTCGAGTTTGTTTGCCCGGGCGGCGGCGGAGGCGGAGGGAGGTCCTCATCGGAGCATGTAGAAGGAGAGCCACCGCGTCGAGGCCTGGTTCCCCGCCATGGCAGGGGAGGAGCAGCGGCAGCGTGAGGTGGTGGACGGCGCTAATGGGCAGCGCCGCCTGCTGGGACGAAGCCTCCCAATTCGGGGTGCCAATATCTGGAGGATATCAGGTTTTCCCTAAAACCTGCAGATGCTACGGAAAGAGACGATTGATTTCGTTTACATTTGGTTTAAGTGCTTATTAGTCAATTCTAATAAGACTTCCAAAAGCAGGTGGCAAACAAATTTGGTATTTGAGATCGTAGGTATTTGAGCATGCTATGATTACTGCTCTAGTGTTTGATGCACCAGAGGCAGCATATGATCCACAAATTGGCGACCCAAGGTTTCAGTGATGATCTGATCAGTTACAGTGGATAACCACAATTTTTTTGCATGTTTTAGACCACAGTTGCATGGTGATCACTAGCTAATCATATCCCGAATAACTTGCCTTCTGGCCGTCAAATTTAGGCCACGAACATTCCAATTTAGGATAGTGCAGCAACTGTCATCAATTATTTTGATAAAGGCAATTACAACTGAGGTGTTCCTATATGGGAAACCCAGACCATCTGCCTCAAGAGTGCAATAGCTGTTACATAACACGACGATCCTGCACAACTCTCTTACCGGCCTCCACGACAGTTGCTCTGGCAGCCGGGGCCGCAATACTCGGGGCCGACTCCGCAGAAGCCAAACCCGCTGCAGCAGCGGCCGTCGCTGCACACAGCGCCACCGGCGGCCTGGACGCCGCACTGCTCGGGTGTATCCAAACGGCAGTTGCTCTGGCAACCCACACCACAGTAGTTCAGGTCTTTCCCACAAAACCCAACCGAGCTGCAGCAGCTACCGTCGCTGCACTCGAGCCCGGTGCCGCCAGCCTGGATGCCACACTGTGGCTGGGTATCTTCGGACGCCACAAAGGAGGCGAGGGCAAGCGCCGTTGTCAGCACCAGGGCCTTCCCGGCTGCTGTGAGCCTGTGCTTTGGTGAATTTTCAACCATCTTGAACTGGTTTGCTATCCGCAATGATGATCATGCGAGCGAGGGCCGGTTTATAATTACCAATTCATATAGGATGAGAGCATCGTACCAAATGCATACAACACCGTACCATTTGGTTTATAGAACCAAACACATCCACACAATTCACCCTCGGTTACTCCGGCCTAACCATGTCTGTGTCTGAGTTGCTCGGAAGCACAAGTACCACGTACGTAAGCAAGTACCTGTCTAACCATGTCCGTGTCTGTGTCTGAGTGTTCTTTCAGAAAGAATATTCGACCACGTACGTAAGCAAGTACCATAGCGATTTTGATAAGCGAGTGCACTACATGGTTAAACTTTGTACCAGTACTGTTTATTACAAAGCTGCAAGCTGCCAACCAGCGCGCACAGCTAGGATCGCTAGCAGCTGCACTTCCTCAGTTATCTCCTACAGTAGTTTTGTCTTAAAAAATGCTTCCTCAACTTTGACCAAATTTAAACTTTGACCAAATTTAAACTTTGACCATATTATGATATTAAATAAGTTAACATAGGAATAAAGCTAAAAAAGTAAAATACACTCTGGGTATCTAAACTATTCTGTGTGTATCGGATAGGTACTCCAACTCAAAAACATAATAGCCCAGGTACTCCTATTTATTTTTTTTTTTTTTTTTTTTTTTCCATTTATTTAACTAAGTTGTTATTTACTTTTGCCGCTAACCTGCACACAAAATGTAGGTTTTATTAAATTTCATAGTATTCATAGGAAATATTTATAGTATAAAATTCTCATAAATAAATATTTAGATTGGCTCAAAATAATAATAATCAGGTTGAGAAGATATATAATTTTAGAGAATTTCACTTCACCCAAATTGGTTCGGTTATAATAATATGGGAGGAATACAATATTAAAAATAATTTTTGCTTCACTTCTACATTTCGTTTGGCACTGCAACACAACTGATGTCTTTTTTAGGTGAATATCTCCTATGAATACTATGAAATTTAAATAGAACCTATCTGGTACCAACAAAATAGTTTAATTACCTATCTATGTTTTTAAGTTGGAGTATCTATCCGGTACCCACGGGATAGTTTGAGTACCTAAATCAAGTTACGTTTTTTAGTTGAGTACCTATCGATACCCACATAATAGTTTAGGTATCCAGAGTGCATTTTGTTTGTTATTACTTGGTTTTTGTTACATTAAATCGACGGAACATAAACATCGGATGCTTCTAGCTAGGACATACCCATAGTCTCATACACTTCCATCACTTCTTTCCCCGCGTAAGCAGTGACGTACCACCATATCTCTACTTCTCTAAATCAAAATTAAAACCGTTTCTTAGTTTGTCCGTTGGCGTATTTTCACCCGTGTGCTTTCTCTACTTCTCTAAAGAGAAATTAAAACTGTTTCTTAGTTTGTCCGTTGGCGCATTTTCACCCGTGCGTTTTCGTCCATGAGTTTTTTTTTTTCACTCCGTTTGCCTCCTTCGTTCCGTGCTCGAGTCGCTCACGGCAGCGCATCATTCCTAGAGGTGGTAAATGGTCATTTAATTTAGTCTAGCAAATTTAAGGATCGGGCCGTAAAACTATGTAATTTTAAACTAAAAATGGAAAGAGCCATGAGATTATGAAAGTGAAAAAAGCGTCGGATCCATTACCACCCCTAATCATTCCTCCACGAGTCTCTGCTGCTCTGCCTCCCCCACGTCGAGCGAATTGGCTCTACCGCCCAGCGCTACCCTACCGACCACCACTGGCAACCAGCTTGCGACACGTGGCCAAAACCACGAGCGGAACCGCCGGGAGGTCCAAAATGTACATGGTTTCAAAAGTTGAGGGACCGTGGATTCCTTATTTTCGAGTTGAGGGGCCAAACATCGACTTAAGCAGTAGTTAAGGAGCCACCAACTGACATTTTCCTTAGTTATCCTGTCTCTCTTTTGTGCATTGGTAGATAAGCTTGCTAGCATAGCCCAACTTGTGAAACACATGCAACCATATGCATATTCCCGACTATTCTTTAAAACCTGCTAAACGTTTTTTTTTGAGCAAATTGGTCAGGAGTGCTCTGTCTTTTCATTTAAGTGTAAATAGCAAAAGGATCTGAAATGTTATACGGATTTCTATTAGACATCAGCCCACAACCTATAATATGTACCCGCCTAAGGCCCAGGATGGCCGGAGGCTGCGAGCGGGGCTGCCACGGCCCACGGGCACGAAGGAATTAATTTTTGGGCAACCAAATCGTATATTAGGAGGGTCCGCCTATAACGAGGATAATATAGTGTTAGGAACCAAAGCACCTCAAAATGCTAGAACTTATTTATTTTTTTATACATTTGGATCCTTTTTTACTGACTGGTGCATCTAGTGGCCATGTTGTGGTTGATTTGGATAACACGAAATATTTTTTTTTTTTACAATACTGACCTAGATCTCTTTTGTGTGGGTTCCATTCAGGAGATTGCCTTCTGGCCCAGTTGCAACAGTGTAAAGATCGAGCAGTCGTGTTGGACGCTTACCATGATTTAGAGACGGCAACGCGTTGAACCTCTAATTTGCGTCCTTAGGATGGCCTTCAATTTTTAGAATTGGGTCTTGAGCTTGTTTTATCATAATTTTACTTGTTTGTCTTAAATGTTGGAATGTAAAGTCGGTTTGATTCCTCTCTATTTGAGAGGATGAATCCGGATACTCTTTGTAATAAAAGTCTCATACTGTGTTACCTACCGCGGTTATGATCTATATCTAGTAGCTGTAGGTACAAATACACGGGCAAACAACTTCATAGAGTTAGAATGTTAGCTCGACACGGACCAGTGTCCAGTGGGAGCATGCATGTGGCCAGCGTGGTGGCCTCGTGATTATGCTCCGATCCGCCGCTGGCTGAAGAGGACGACATGCGTGCATAAACTTTCTGATAGTATCGGTTTGTCGCAATTTCCAAGTGATGAATATTCCCTCGCCATTGTACGTGTAGCCGACTGGCCATAGAAGTAGCGGGCCGCTTAAGCATGCGGTGGTGGTAGCAGGTTTACTTGGCTTTATGACTGTACGTATGTAGATGACTGGGATCAGCAAGTGTATCTGCATAGCATGCATTCTTGCAAGCCATGATTCTCCGCATGCGATGGCGACCACCGTACCCATGCTCTTGTTTGTTTGTTTATGGATGGTAATCGAGTAGCAGTCAGGACATTCCGTTGATACAAAAATTAGAAGCTTTGTGGCTGAGGAGGACGAGCGAGGATGCACAATCACAATACAGCAGCAGCTCAATCAGCAGAGCTTGGAAGCTTGCGTTGGATTGGAATAGTGTTGTCTCTCTACTTGTATGCCAATTCAATTTGCCACGTAACCCTGCATGGCTGCATGCTGCATCCTGCATTGGCAGCCACAGAGGAAGAGGATGCGTTGGACGGGAAGAACAGGATATAGTCAGTCCATCGGCCATCACACATTCAGACCAGATTAGACCTACCACCACGTTGCTTAAGTACTCCGTACTCTTATCTTACTCTGAATAATGTATTTGTGCTAACAAGAAGGAAGGCAAGCAATTCAGGTACATGCATAGCTCTGACATCTGAGTGGCAACCACCTTAGCCTTTGCCTTCCCTTTTCCTGACATGACTGCTTAAGCTTGAGAGTCCTGACGTTGTTCTCACTCAGCAGATGAGATTTGAATTGAACACAATATTCATCTTGTAGACAGAGCCGGCCGGCAGAGGCATAGCTTGACAGCAAATGCAGCTGACTGCTGGACGCGAAGTGGACTCGCCCGCCCGGCCCAACTGCCAGCAGCCTAGGCCCAGGGTAGGTGGCAGCTAGCCGTCCAGTCGATGAGCGTGGTTTCGTCGTATCAAGGAGCGATGTGATACACTAATCTACTTCCGTGTATATATACACAGAGCCGCAGCCTTCCGGGTTGTCCGAGCCGATTTGATTTCCATCCCCACCAATTCGGCCACCACCACCACACCACCCAGTGATCTCAAGGGAGAGCCAGAGAGGGCAGGGCAGGGCCTCGCGACGCGACGGAGATGGAGCACACGAACCATCATCGCCGCCGTCGTGGCCTCCGCCTCCCTCGTCAAGCTCTGGCTACCATGCCGATGGTTGTTGTCATCTGTAAGAAGAAAACCAACTTTCTCCACGCACACACATTTGTTAATCCAAACTTTAAGTAGTTCATTACAATTCCTCTCACTCATGAATCATGACTCGATGCAGGCCTCACGGCGTTGACGACGACGACGCCCGCGGCGGCAGAGGCGCTGCGCACGCACAGCGACGAGGCCGACGCTGGCAGCGGCGGAAGCGGAAGCGGCTGCGACAACAGCAGCGACGGCAAGCAATCGTCGCCGGTGTGGGTGTTCGGGGACTCGTACGCAGACACGGGGAACCTGGGCGACCTCGGGCGGGAGCTGACCCGCGCGTGGTACGACCCGTACGGCGTCACCTTCCCCGGCCGCCCCACCGGCCGCTTCTCCGACGGCCGCGTCCTCACCGACTTCATAGGTCAGTCTGTCAAGTACTCTCCTTCTCCCTCCCCTGTGCTGTGCTACTCGTAGTGAAGTTGCAAAGCGAAGCACATACTGGCGATGGAGCCCAGCCGCAGTTGCTGCTTGCTGGACACTGGCCAGGCCAGCATGGCGAGCAGGAGTAATAAATGCATTTCGACGACCGTGCTCTGCAAGTGCAATGACATGGCCGCTCTGCATCATCGTCCATCTTTGCGTTGGAGAGGGGAGGGAGAGGACGATGAGATGGATGGATCCTTGGGAGTTGCTCTCTCGCATTGATGGCCCGCGCGCCAGCTTCTCCTTTGTTGGTTGGGCGGGCAATCAATGCCCTGGCTGCTGCTCAGTGATGATGATCATCTAGTGCAATAGCCGCGGCGCATTCACACACACAACTCTTGTGTGAGTGTGACCATGTGTGCATATGACTTTCATTAGGCTGCCCTGCACAGCACAGGTAGACAGAAGACAGGTACTCTAGTAATAGTAAGTACTACTACTAAACAATAATCAACTCCATCATGTGTGCATCTTATTCCCTCCGTGTATAAACGACGTTTTTGCTTACATCTCGTTATATATTAAAATAAGATTAATATTTATATTACATAATTAGTATCATTGGAAAGATCTAGTTTTTTAACAAATTTATTTGAAGATTTAAATCTTCTACGTATTTTCTACAAATCGAGTCAAACTTGTGGTAGCGAAAAAACGTCATTTATTTTGGGACGGAGGGGAGGACCTTCGTAGAGTACGTCATCTCCATAGTTGTTATGCTTTGCTTCTCCTCCCCACTGTCTGGATCTATTGTCTGGATCTATCGACATTCATGACTAAACAGTTGAACTAGCTGCTAGGTAGCTTGTGTGAGTATGGCCATGCTGTGTGCTGTGAGGAAGGACAACTGATAACCGTGCGCAAATTGTAGTCACAAAGGTAGAAGTGGAATGCGATCTGTCCGATCTTGATCAAACGGACCTGATGGATCGACTGATGATGATATCTTATTTTCGGACTCAGATTCGGTGACATTGCTATAGCATGTTAAGCCGTGACATTCCTCCATCTGAGCCATCCAAACTCAATCCGATGGCCTCCATCCGGAGTGACACATATATGCTGCTGCTGCTCGTGGGTCCATCTGAGTGACACATGCAGGAAACACCAAGGGGAGAGAAGGGTGCTTCCAGGCGGGACGTTGGTAGCCATCGGATTGAGTTTGGATGGCTCCATGGAAGGAATGTCACGGCACATGCTATAGCAATGTCACCAGTCCCTTATTTTCAGGCATTTGGACCGTACCATCACGCCCCATGCTGTTATTGTCTCTTTTTTATAGGATTTCGATGAAGCAATAGAAATTTCATAGCTCTACTTTAGTTTTCTTGTTGATAGATAGATATGGCATATGCACATGCTAGCAAACCGCCACTGAAGTCTCGCGGAGGGTGGCAATGGCAACCGAGGTAGCCACACATGCATGCATTGCACATTCCACACTCCTGTAACCACTGACGTTGGCACATTCTATTCTATTTCTATTCGATTATCAAGTTGCAGCCACAGCCCGGCAGCCGACCGACAACGCTGCCGACCTCGCTCTCTTGGAGCCATTCGTTTTCGTGAAATCATCTGACGAATTCAGACCACACCATGTCTTTTTCTCGTGCGTGCATCTGAAATGCTGAAGTGGTAGTACACGGGGCAAGTAAAGATTCGCCATGCTCCAACCTAACCTTACCCTTCCCTTCCTTTTTTCAGCAGTACATCAATTCAGTGTAGTTTATTATTTAAAGCTCCAATCCTACTTAATACTGGTAGTTTTTTTCCCTGCTACAAAAGTAGTGTGCTAAACCGATAAATATGTTGGATTCGAATTGAACCAACGCAATGCATTGCATGCAGCCTCCGCGCTGGGGGTGCCAACGCCGGTGGCGTACAAGCTGCGCAGGGGCGCCGCACCCGGGCTCATGGCGCGTGGCATGAACTTCGCCGTCGGCGGCGCGGGCGTGCTGGACACCGGCAACTTCCAGCGCAGCATCGGCGCGCAGATTGACTTGTTCCAGGCGCACCACCCGCCTCCTGCCCACGGCTGCAACGCCGGGGTCGCCGTCGTCGTCGTCTCCGGCAACGACTACTCCTACGTCGCCGACAAGGACAACAGCACAAGTGTACGCCAGTTATCACCGTGCATATAAACTATATATATATCATCGCTGTCTTGCTTACTGCAGTACTGAACAGTGAGCATATATGCACGCATGCAGGCCGCGATCGCCTACATCCCGGCGGTGGTGCGGCAGCTCCGGGAGCAGCTGCGGCGACTGCGCGACGAGGTGGGCATGCGCAAGGTGGTGGTCACCAACCTGCACCCCATGGGGTGCACGCCGCTCTTCACCCGCGCGCTCAACTACACGGCCTGCGACCCGCTCGCCAACGCGGGCGCCGCGCAGCACAACGCGGCGCTCCAGTCTGTGCTCGCCGCGCTCGACCCGGCCAACCGCACGTTCCTCCTCCTCGACCTCAACACGCCCTTCGCAGCCTTCATCGAGGGCACGCCGCCGGCGATGACGGCGCAGGAGGAGAGGTTCGTGGAGCCGAGGCGGCCGTGCTGCGAGAGCTTCAGCGCCGACGGCCACTGCGGGCAGCAGGACGACAGCGGCAGGAGGCAGTACACGCTGTGTGATGACCCGAGCAAGCATTTCTACTGGGACGACGTCCACCCGACGCAGGCCGCGTGGGCCGCCGTCGCCCGAACATTCAGGCCCAAGATCCACGAGTTCCTTCTGTCTACCTGACCCTGAAGTGGGGATTCCTTCTTAAAATATCTCATTTCCTTTATGAGATGAAAAATAGGAGTCCTCATCATCAAAGAAAAGCTAACCAAGCTGTTGGATCCTTAGTAGGATTCTCCTGCCATTGTTCCTCTAAAAATGGATCCTTAGTGAAATTCTCCTGTTTTTCCTCTAAAATGGCTACATTCGTTTTCAAAAAACCCGTTTGCTTTTTATCCATGGCATTGGTTTATTTGCTAATCCCGGATTTTGATGGTTTTGTTTTTTCCTAGATTTATTTCCTTCTAAGAGCATCTCTAAGAGGATTTTTATATAAAATTATAGCCCTCGAAAAACTTTTTAGTTTTGAATTTTTTTCATTTGATGACGTTAAGTGCTTATCATTTGAATTTTTTCATTTGAAAACAAAAAAATTATCATTTGAATTTTTTCATTTGATGGGTTTAGTTTCTGTGGTCTCCAGCCATAATAAAATAGAAAATACATCACGTTAAGTGTTTTCTTTTGTGTGGTTGCGTGTCACGCCCCACGGAAATTTGGAAACCGGTACCGAATATAACGTGTAGCATATCCTTTTTTTTCATTTGATGGCGTTAGTAGTATTCTTTGTTCTGTGCATTATTATGTGGAAGGCGATGTGATTTTATAGTGCTTTGTAATTTTATATAATTTTTTAGCACCTTAACGTCATCAAATTAAAAAAAAACTAAAAAGTTATAGATCTCGGGGGCTATAATTTTTATATAAAAATCATCTTCATCCCGAAGAGTTATATTTTCGAAGATTCAGAAGAAATAAATTAGAAAAGCCCAAAACCACGGTTACTGTAGTAAATCTTTTTACTTTAGCAAATCACGTAATCCATGCAGCCATGCAAAACCGGACTGCAACGGGTTTGCAAGTTCGAGGCGGGACCCAGGTTTCAAGTTCGGACACAAAAACTCACTAGTAACAACTAATGATATCCAGACGGTTTATCTAGGATGGTATAGCCTTCTAAATCATCTCTAAGAGGACTAATAACACCCCAGTTTTTTGTGTGTTTAGGTTTAGTTTTTCCTTTAGTGTATTCTTTGTTCTGTGCAGTGGAGTTGCTTTACTCGCTTTCGAAAAAAACGTTGGAGTCCCACATAAGAAAACACATCATGACAATGACAAATTTTGCATACTCCACAAAAACTCACTTAACAACTAATGATGATGGTTGCCTGAAATCAACGCCAATAAAGAGTTTTGAGGTTTTTTTTTTGTTCATCTCTAAGTTTTTCATGACAATGCAAATTTTCTACTCCCTCTTTCAAATTATAAGTCGCTTTGACTTTTTTTTTTTTTTTTTTGTTCATCCAATTTTTGGTTGGATGAAAAAAAAATGGCTTATAATTTGGAACCAAGAGAGAGCACAAAACAAACACAACCATAACTAAACTTTCTAGATTGATATTGCCTTGGAACGAAAAAATGATATGGGTTTATCCAGCCTTTTACAGATTGCAGCTGATACACAATAATCACCAGGCGGCCTCGCTTCCATTTCTACTGTTACACTCAGCGTTATAGCTAACGGGTTTGAAATCATTTTTTTCCTTTTCTTTTTTGCCAGGGGTCACCTTAATAAACAATCTACCAGGTACATGCACAACTAACTGAGTCATCTAAGCACTTCTCAAACTAGACACTCTGTATCCGCACCAAACTATCATCCTACATGGCTACATACCTACCTAGGGGTCAGTGAATCTCCAGCAACTGTACTGAGCATGTCAAGGGCAGCTACGAGGTCATCACAGTGTCATTGGCTTCTGTTCCGGGTTGCGGTGTCAGTGTGACATCCATTGGGTCTGCTTTGGTCTCGGCAGTTTCATACTCTGACAGGAGGTCCATGAACTCATTGAGCAGCCGTTGTACCTTCCGGTTTGATGCCATCGAAGGGAGAATATCTTCCTTAAGAAGTTTGTGCTTCTTCATTCCCTGTAGAATTGCCATCGGTTATATTACAGACTAGAACATCATGTCAACTATGTAGGAAAAATGAGAACTGAAGGCCTAGTTGGTTCCCAACCAGAGGCAGGGATCCTGGTTGCCAGACAACCATATCAGATGGCTGATGGCCTGGGATTGGTGCCTAGGTCTGGCACTGGGAGCACAGAACCAAACACGCCCTGTGTGCTATCTATTTATAGGTCATGCACCCTCACGGTTATCTACAAAGGATTTTTATTTTTTTTGGTGGACAAAATTGTAACTGGATGAGTCTAGTATGCAAATGGCCAAGGAAAGGGAGACTTACAAGAACAACAGGATGCCACGCTAGATTTTGGGGATCAGTAGATGATGTTGAACCAACCATGCCCACAGGAGGACCTAGGAAGCTCACACAAACTTCACGTAGACGAGATTCATCTGCTTCTCTGCATGCATAAAAGACCAAATGAAAATAATTAATTCAGCAAAGCTTCCCTCAATGATTTTCATATAAAATGTCCAAATTCAACTATTTTCCCAATCAATTAAAAACAGAGCCGAGGATGAGGATCGCAAAATAAATGCTAAAGGATAATTAATTCATGGAAATGTACAGTAAATACAAACAAAGTGAACTAACCTAGCTAAAAATCGTACGTAAGATAGAAGGCATTGGCGGTACTCCTGTGCAGACTTTAAAGCCAAAGAAGAGGCAAGTTGGGTCTCCAGATGGGCACGTGTCTGCAACCCATCATCAGTAACCCTGAAACAGAAGCAGCCACCCAAATAGATTCAGACAAAATTGTGATATGTGACAGTAGCATGTCATATAATAGTTTCAAGAGCCTTTTAATAATAATAATAAAGTAATCGAAGGTACTATTCTGACCTGCTCCAAATAGGCTTTCTAGCCATGAATTTTCCTATGTCAATCTGCAACTTGCCTAGCTCCCCACCCTGTGGGAAACTAAACGAGCTGGCAAAATTTGATGCTGGAAAACAATCATCAACAATCCTTAACCAGCACTTCATGCTCATGTCATAAAGAAAAGCATGACGGCTGGCAAGGACAACTAAGGGTGATCCACATCTTGAGAATGTGGCAGATATAACCTTTACGTTACCTTTCAACAAAGCAAGGATAACCAATAAGCACCAGCTATTTCAACATTTAAGATGCAACCAAGTTCAGATTAACCATCTCAGGTAGCACATGACAACAAAGACTGGATATAAAATAATTACCAGCATCTTTTGCAGATGACTCATCTGGAGATGCAACCAAAGAAGCTAAGGAGTCCTGCAAAATGCAGGTCCTGTCATAGAGGTTCCATATGTACATTAGACCTCTCCTTGTGACAAGAAGTAATTTCCAGCAGTCGTCACAATCAATAAAAACAGGTGCAGATCCCATCATCATTGCTGGCATTGCTCGCATTCCACATTTTGTGTAAACCTAACTAATTCAGAACAAATAAAGTTAAGTGCTGATTGCTGAAGACTTAACAGATTGTCAGAAAATAAAAGGCACATTTCAGTAATAAATGACAGGCATATAAGCATCCAAATTGAAACGCGGAATCAATTTGAAAGAAATTATGACAGGGGATATTACTCACCTGCAGAGAACCATCTTCAGAACCAACAGCCCAGAAATTTGCATTGCCTGCCAAGACAGTAACCTTTCCAGAGATACGATCTGACCAAAGTGTTTCTGTACCTCTTATACACTTAATCTCAGTTTCTTCTGTTGAAAACGCACCACCAACACCAATCATATCTCCAGCACCACGTTCTACAGGCCTCGCTTCAAGGCAGACAGGCAAAGCATCCTCATTGTCATTCTTATTTAGTACATGGATAGAAAGCGCAGAGCAGGAGGTCAAAGAGCTTGGGACCACAGATCTTGCGTGTTCTATACTCAGCCTTCCATCATTGCCAGCACCGGTTGAAGCTTTTTGAATAACAAGGCTCTCGGTTATGTTTGCCCTTGCTGTGACACTGCCATAAGATGGTCTTGTTCCATTCATTCGTTGATCCAGGGATGAAAAATCCACAAGATGATTCTGAGAATGGTTGATTGTGTTATCATGGTTGGAAGCAAATCCAACTGCCTCTGGGATTATTCTTTTCCGGCCATCAGGGCGCCGGTATTCTCTCTGTTTCACTGGACTAGATAGCTGGTTAGGCTTTTTTACATCATCAGCAGTGGGACCTGCTGTCTTCTTAGAGTCTTCAGGTGATGCTTCAGGAACTTTGAGACTTTGCACAGCCGGAGCTGGGTTAGGCACATCTGCAGAAACCTTCAAGGGCACTTGAGCTTGCTCGACAGTTGGAGTCCCCTTTTTTCCAGCTGATTGCTTTGCTGATGCCTGTTCTAGCAGCAATTGTGCAGGGCTTTCAGCCAGATTTGACAGCCGTCCTCCAACATCACCATACCTGTTCCTCTTCCATTCATCCATTTCAGAGTCACATAATCTGAACCCAAGCTCCTTCGCTTCAAAGTGAAAGTTGGCAACTGATCCATCCAAGGAGCAGGCAAAAAGTGAATAACCATCAGGGCTCCTGCAAGGAAACAAACAATATCAACATGAGATTGAGCATACACAATAATAATGGTTTTAGAGAAATAATCTCATCTCATACCAAGACAAATCAACCACACTTTGAGAGAAAAAATGCTTAGCAACAAATAGTGGACGGGCACTCGCTGTCGTCCAAACAGTAATAGTTCTGTCTTGACTTCCAATAGCAATAACATTATATGGTTCCTGTTCTTTTGTTGGTGTCTTTGATGCTCCATTGGCCCATCCAGCTGGTGCACCCTTTGGATCTTGATCATTTGAGAAATTCTTACGGAATGCTGAGTTATTAAACTTAACAACCACAACAGGCGCATTATGCCCTAGAAAGTCAAAAGTTGCAGCCCACTCGCCTCTTTCAAGCACAGGTGCAGAGTGCCTAGGTTTCTGGAAACCATGAGTTGTAGTTACGAAGCGGCCACAAGGTGACCAAGCAAGTCGTCTAAAAAATGTTGAACCAAGCTGCAGGAACAAAGAAAATGAGAAAGGCATTCAGTAAGACAAGACATGATGATCACAGTTAGAGTTAATAAAGAAAAGTTAAAAAACACAACATACAGATTTTGTCCAATGGCCTTCTGTCTTGTGAGCAAGACTCCAGTCACTTGTGCGCCATATCATAACGGTCTTATCATCTGATTGGCTTGCAATAAAAGAACCAATAGGATCCCAGGTAACCCCTTTCACTAAGCTGGAATGCCCTCGCAAGATAGCAGTGCAAATGCCGTTGTTCATGTTCCATATGTGAATGGTATTATCCAAGCTACCACTGGCCAACGCTGAATCATCAGGGGACCAACTAAGATCTACCTACTTTATGCACAAGAAATGGAAAAGGTGTTCAATAGTTAAAAAATAATTATCACAAAAGGTAATAATAAGATGTGAAGAACAAACATAAACATGGCAGTGGAATTTTATAAGACAATTACCACATCAGCAGTATGCCCTCTCAAGGTCATAATGACCTTCCAGTTTTCTACATCAGGTGGTTGTTCACTGCCAAACTCAGATGTACCTGAGCCAGCTTTTCTCTCATGAATTAGGATAGCCTGATCATCTGATCCTGAAGCAAGGTAGCGGCCATGCTTGGCCCATCTCACACAGTTTACTGACCCAAAATGATCACGCATTGTAGCAAGCAACCTTTGATTGGAATCATCGTCGGTATTGCCCTTATGCACAGATTTCATGCTCCATACTCGAACCTATTTCAACAACAAAGCAAATAAAAAGAACTTAGTAAGGAGAAGGTCGCCTATGAAAGAATAAAATGGAAAATATCAAACAGTGATAATACAACAGTATTAAATAAACAACAGTTTACAAACACATATGACTCAAGAGGATAAGAAATTGCAACAAACTTAATGTTAAGTTTTCAATAATCATTCAACAACAAGATTACCATCGTGTCAGCAAAACAAGGTTACCAACTTCCTCAATAAAGAACCACATTAATGCCAAACCTTTTAGTTCATTCAGCTAACCCTAGTAAGACATAACACAACATGCTAGCTAAAACAGACTGAAAACAGAACAAATAACTCTGAAGGACCTTATGATATTCAAATTTGAGACAAGAAACAATGTTTGCACAACAAGTCCCTGTTAAAAGTCAGGTTATCTCACTGATCCAGAGGTTATCTCAGATACCCCTGATAGCCAATTTCATCATAATTTATATGGAAGAAAACAAGCTGGATCCAAGAACATAGACAAATCCTCACTCAAACACAAAGTTACCAACACAGAAGTTAGCGCAGTGAACACACAACAAATGTTAAGTTATCAGCACTGAAAAAATTGTAATACCATGGTTTTAGAATCTACGCAGTTTGTTACACCCAACACCTCAATCTTTCCAAAACCAGCTTATCACACAAAACCCTAGCATTTTTCTGCTACCCTAAAAAAGTCAAAAATGCTTTGTGTCGAAAAAGGGCTAAAGCATGAAACCAAAAAGACAAATATATAGGAAAAAATTCCTTTCCAACATGTTAAAATAGTAACTGAAGATTTACACTAAGACTAAGAGCAAGTTGAGGGGGTGAAAAACAGAGGATACCTTATGATCACCGCCGCCAGTGGCGAAGCGGATGCCACCGGTCTGGATGTCAATGGAGAAGATCTGCAGCCCCTCATGGCGAATCCAGCTTGGCTTCTCTAAAATCATCTCCAAGCAGGGGGAGGTCCTAACTTCTGCAGAAAATAGGTCGAAGTAAGTAGGTATGGTACATAATTATGCATTTAATCAGTGGCATAGCCAGGATTTTATCGCTGGCTGTGCCAATTCAGTACTCCAAAATTTTCATAATGCCGGAAATTCAGTAAGATAGAATCACCAAAAAAGTACAACACAGATAAACAGGTGGCTCTAGGGTTTGGCCCTTAACCACAACTGAAACAGCTAAATTCCGAACTTACCGAGCAGCTATCGCACTAACCCGCGGGGAATTGGAACAAGTAGTAGCACATATGAATTCAGAACTGTTGAAGCAATGCATCAAGCGCATGTGGCGTGAGTACCTGATTGCTTTCCTGAATGCTGATAGCAATGGAGGATGGAGCTTCAGCTCGCCGAGTCGCCGTGCCTCCACACAGCTTCACCTGACGGCGCCGGCGGTCTGCTCGCGCCGCAGGTGCCCCGCCGTCTCCTGCCGGCTGGCGCGCACGGCGTGCCTGCCGAGAGACCGCGGCCAGCAAGCCGCAGGCGCTCACGCTGCGACCTCGGCAACGGACGTTAGGGTTAGAAAGGCGGCGAGGGGATCGATTCGAACTGTCTGTCCCAAGTCGAAATCGTCGAAATCGAAGTCGAAGATTTGGGGAGCGTCGAGCGGTGAGGACCAACTGTGTGGGGAACTGGACTGGCTGGGAGGAGCGTGTCGGCCTGTGTGGGCTTTCTTCATTTTCTAGGCCATATGGGCTGTATACCACCTAGTAGTAATTTTAGGGCCCAAATCTATGGCTTGTTCGGATGTTCTCGTGCTCCCTCCCGCGTAACGCAACCACGGCGCCGGCGCCCTTGCCTCTCGTTTAACGCAACCTTCTAGTAGAAAGTAGTGAAGTATACATAGGTTCGAAGGACAATGACAACCCATATAAGATCGATATGGGGAATCTAAACCTTCTATATGGGAAACCCCCACTAGGGGAGTTCTCTCGACATGCGCAGTATCTTGGCGTCATCGGGGTCTCACAGCTCATTCCAATTCCAAAAACTAATCCCCCGAGCGCGGCCTCTTCCGCTGCCTCTTCCTCCCGCAGTCGTCTCCTCCCCTTCTCCGCGATGTGGCACCGCCCCTTCGCAATCCCGTCCCACCATCTTTATCATCGGGTTACCCATCGGTCGTCCACCTCCTCCGTTGCCCCTGTGTCTGGAGCCCGTCCACCTCCTTCGTTGCCCCCATGTTTTGTGCCTGCAGCACCGATCTGCCTGCATCGGTCGACCAGCCCTCCCCAACCCCTGCACCCGGCATCACCGGCCGCCTGCCCGCCGCTGCCCGTGCTTCCTCGCCGGTGTACCCAAAGCCACCGCTTCTGCGCGCGTGGGCGGCTTCAGAGGGCGGCCGGATAAATCCACAAGAGACAACGCCACCCTCGAATCGTCCCCCACCATGGCGTCGCAGGGATCCTCCTCCGCCTTCGCCGCACTCGCGCAGGCCCCGGAAGACCCCATCCTTGGAGTAAGGCCGTCTCCCCAGCCTCGCTTCTCCTTCCTGGCTTCTCTCTCTCTCTCTCTCTCTCTCCAGTGATCTGGCTATCGCTGTCGATTGACGCGATCGCGCGGCCTCGTGGGTTTGCTCTGGCTGATCGGTGTGCGTTTGATTTGTGGGGCAGGTGACCATCAACTACAACAAGGATACCAGCCCCGTGAAGGTCAACCTCGGCGTCGGCGCCTACCAGACCGAGGTGAGATGATTTTTGGGGATTTGCTTGAATTGAACCGTCTATGGAGCCTTCTGCTGTTTTTGATTATTTGGATTGGAGATGGATTTGACACCCCCTGTTCCTATTCTGATCTGTGCAGGAAGGGAAGCCCCTCGTGCTGAATATGGTCAGGCGCGCCGAGCAAATGTTGATGAATAATCCGTAAGTGTTATGTGATGATCCGCTTGATTTCGTGATCGTGCCTCTGGGGTAGTGGGGTTATTGAACTTTCAGGCTTAAAGCTCCTGCCCTCCGCCCAAGTGGAAACGAAAGTGGATTTAGTTAGTCACTGGATCTAAAATCTGGATAACCCACCTCTTAATTTCACTACTACTTTCATTCACCACCAGAATAATTATTGACTTGCCCTCTGTAATTGTAGGTGACCTTTCTGTTCTACGGTATTTTTTTGTTTCTATATAGTTTCACGGAACAGCCGAACACTGTAAGTGTGACCCTTTCTGTTTTCCTTCCTATACGATGTCTTGATTTGAGATATTTCTTACATATCTGCCAATACATTTCGATTTGTAGGCTGGGATTCATCATCGGCTTGAGTTTCAGGCAAATCAGTTTCATTAAGCAATCGAATGTCATTTCGGACAAGGTACAGATAGTACTACTATCCTCATTTCCGTATCTACGAATTTGGATGATAGAAAATACAAACATTTGTCTCAATCAGATATGTCAAATTCTACTCTTTTTGCAATGAATTGTTTAGCATAGTCTCACCTTCGTCTACATTACCAGACAAAACCGAGCCCCCTTCAAAATTTAAATCAATCAATCAATAAATATAGTAAACTAAGAGCAGGTGGAGTCGATTGGAACTACTTTGCACTATGCAGTAACTGATCATTCATAGCACAGCTTGCAACTATTCAATGCACACAACATTGAGTTTTATTAGTCTATATTTACTGATTCCAAACTTCAGTATCTTTTTTTTTTTGAGAATTACTCTCCCAGCATATCAAAATGAAGGCAGTATCATGTCAGTTCCTCTTCTTTTTTTTTTTTTTTTTTGGTTAATAGAAATATTTTAAACTGAAGTGACAAGAGATGCAGATCAAATACTAAAGCTATACATGATTCACTTGATTGACTACATAACTGATTTTTGTTACAGATGTGAAGCGACTGATCGGCTGCCGATTTAGTGACAAGTCTGTACAAGAAGATATCAAGTTGTGGCCTGTCAAAGTCGTCGCAGGCCCTGAGGACATGCCGATGATCTTGGTGCAGTACAAAGGTGAGGAAAGGCAATTTGCACCGCAGGAGATTTCGCCATGGTGCTCGCCAAGATGAAGGAGACGACTGAGGTCTACCTTGGCACAACAATCAGGAATGCTGTCATCACTGTCCCTGTCTACTTCAGCAACTCCCAGCGTTAGGCCTCCATCGATATGCTGGTGCCATTGTTGGCCTCAATGTCATGCAAATCATCAATGAGCCCACTGCCGCTTCATATGAAGTTTTTTGTATAACATTTCTATTCCCGCAGCAACGCGCATACAAATGCATCTCCAAGTCCAAATTCTTAGTGGTTCACATATAAACTTATTTGTATTCCTTCTTCCTACCCGTACCCGCAGCAACGCGCGGAGAGTCCTCCTAGTTAAAGTACAAGTCAAACGAAGCCTCGCCAATAATTTAACCAACCTTATAATTAGAGATGGGAACTTGGGAAGTGATTATGGGGTGATTCTAGATACTTAAAAAAAGCTGGACCCGCGGGGACTAAGACCAGACTGGGCATTGCTTAAGAAGAAAATCTTCTCACGCAGATCGAGAAAATTCCCGGACCCCTGCCCCCACCCCATACACAGCGGGACGTGGGACAAACGAGGGATTTTTTTTTCCACACCGCCAACCAGAATTCACCATTTAAGGTGTACGAATTCTGGCTACGGGGGCGCGCAGTCTGGTGTTCGAACCCCGACCGGGAGCTTCCCATCCTCGGGAGCTACCATCGGGACCGAAGTCCTTTGGCTTATAGAGACTTAATTTTGAGTGGTGAGGAGTGAAGTCTTTGAGGTAGAGTTCCAGTCCTTAGCTATGGCTTCTTGACTTTTTTTTTTCTATAAAGTGATTCTAGTGCCCGTTTAGTAGAGTTGCATCTGACTATGATTCTCTATGGAAGCTGGTTCTTTGAGGGAAATAAGTTTGTGGCTGGAAGTGATTTTTTTTTTCTTTAGCATAAAGTCTCAAAATCATTGATGGAGAATCACTTCATAGAGTCGGGAGAAACTATTTTTGCAGCTCTTAGGCTCTTAGTTCATTTTAGATAACCGCTTCTCTTTGAAAATACGTTGGGTGGAGCTCATGCTGGATTTAGCAAATAATCAAGTTTATTAGCTATATATATGCCAGATTCGGCCCTAGTGAAGAGAAGTTAGAAGTAGTTTTGTTGGGATTAAAAATAGGGGAGAAGTGAGGAGCGGGTTTTTAGCTCCTACTCCTGGCATCAATAGTCATCCATTCAAAATTGTAAGTCATTTGAATTTCTTCATCCGAAATTCGACCATTTGTCTTATTCAAAAAAAATATGCAAAACTAGTCAAATTTAAGATATTATTGAAGAACTTTTACTAATAAAAGCAGGTCACGGCAAAAAGAAGTGATATTTTGCACAAATTTTTTAATATGACGAGTGGTCGACCTTGGTGTAAAAAAAGTCAATACAATTTGGGATGGAGGAAGTACTTATTTTCTCCTTACCAGAATTTGTGTCGATATTTGTTGTTTAGTTAAGCATGACTCCAAAGGAACGCTCCCAAAGCCAAATTGTACCTTAGGTTTTAACTCAGAGCAAGTGATTCTTGTTTGATCATATCTAAATACTGTATAGTTGTATTAGTCTACCCGTTTGGTGTTTCAAAAAAAAAAAAAAAAGGGTCTACCTGTTTGGTTGTCTAGTGACTTGGGAACCCTTCGAAATGAGGCCTGTTTGGCAAATGTCCAAGCCTCTTCTAGTCTAAGTCGAGGAGAACCTTTGCCAAATGGTATTTTATAGAAAGTGGTTATATGAAGTGATTCTCTAAATGAATTAGGTATACGAGAGATGAAAATATTACCACCTTTTGATTCGCTTCTACTCCTTAACATTTTGTTCATATAGTTATTTTAGATAATACTTTGGGAGGTTTCCCAGCGTTGCGTTGCATGAGGTATGAGGAAACAATATAAATGAATTATTAGAATATTAACCACTAAGGATTAGGAGATGAATGTCTTGCGCGTTGTTGTGGGATTTCCATTGAACATTGAGAAGTTGAAGTGCAAGGGACACGTGGCTTTATTTGACGTGGTTTCACAAAATGTTAGTGGTACAGTAGTGGGGCCTTCTAGTAGATGACATGGCGTAAGGAGGTGCTAGAGAATTAGGCCGGTGAGATTTATCTTTATAATGGATATAGATATGAAAAACACTTTGAGACACATAATTACTTGTGGCTATAGAATCATTTGTCCTAGATAATCGCTTCTTATCTTAAATCAGAAGTAGGTGCATGCCAAGAACATTCTACGGTTCCTTTCGCTTAGCTTTCGATGACCTTTTTTTTTTTAAAAAAAAAAGAATTAGGGTACCTCTCGACGACATTAATTTGGTGTAGCTACCCATTTATTTTTAAAAGCAAGCTTCGCAATTCGATCGCAGACGGCAGTGGAAGATGATCGATCCGGCCGCACGTGGGAACAAAGGATATTTCCAGGTTTATTTCGCAAACGTCAACGATGTGGATCCGAGCAATGAACTGATCCATCGAAGAGGTCCTCGTGTCTTCTAGAAGACTAGCCGATGTGGGAGACTTTATTTTCCGGCAGGTTGACTAGAACTGCGTTTGTATGCTCGTTTCCTATTTTTGTGGCGCAACAAAAGAAATATTGTGCATTTTTGAAGTATCAGGACGCTAGCTTAGCGCCTGGTGATGTCCTAAACATCTGTTGCCATGTTATTGTTAGTATAAAATCAGGAGAGGTCCCATTAATAATTGCTCCTTATTAATCAGTTCATTACTCCGTCCCATGGAGTTCGTCGTTTTTAACTTTTGAACTTCATGTTTGACTATCCGTCTTATTCAAAATATTTATGCAAATCATAAAATAAATTTATCAATATTCAAGTATCTTCATTGATAAAATAAGTCGTAATAAAATAAATTATATTTATATAAAAAAATTGAATAAGACGAAGCGTCGAATAAGATGGCACGGAATCCGGGGTGAGAAACTCAGTGGGGCGGAGGGAACAGTGTAGTAACTAACGTACTCCCGATTACGGTTCTTGACGAATTGATCTCGGATATAGCGCTACGCCGTACTATCACTGATTGGTCTCGATGTGGACAGTGCAGTACACCAAGTTGATTGCCAATTTGACGTCGCTGGCGGACTACGGGGTGGGTGAGAGTCGCCGTTCAACGATTTGAACGGCGACCGTGGACATCGTCGGCGAGGCTGCTGATGGGCATCGCTGCAGCTGGATCGAGGGCGTGTGTCGTGTGGCTGTCCATCGTTGCGTTGCATCATCATCATATTTTACTCTGTCCTTGTCCGGTCCGATCCGTAATAAAGGCAAAAAAAGAAAATCCTGCAGCAACTGCGTCGACCCACCAGCTACACTCCAATGTACTAGCTGCATGAGATCGAGCAGGTATCTACTATCTATCTATCGATGGAAAACGACGGTGCGCTTGATTATGTATCCACAGCAAAATGGAACGACGACGATCGACTTAAGCAAGCGGTTTTGGTTGGTCCATAATGCACACATAATTTGCTAATTTGGACGGTGGTGAGAGAACGAAGGCGAGTAACAATAATATCAGACTGGCCAAGGGGACAATGCACCTAGCTAGCTGCCCGCCGTAGACGACAGATTGACTGGTCGTCGTATGTCGACTGCCGGATCGCTCCGATCAATTAAAATAAACATGCACTGCACGCCCCATGTGATGTGCTTCTCCATCCGTAGAAGAGGAGCCTCAGAGAGTAGGCAGCAAAGCGACCCATGATTTAATTGTCCGATCCGGCGATGAGAGATAATTTCAGCTGGAATCGTGGTGGGGCGCGATTAGATGAAAATGCATGAGGACAGCGATCGAGACCAACCTTTTGTTGTTATTATCGTCGGCTAGGCTACACATATAATAAATAATAATCTCGATGCTTCCAAGCGTAAACTCTTATGTGGTGTTGCTGACTTGCTGTGTTCTACTCCGGGTCAATTCAGTTCAATTTGCTTGGAGCTGAAGCTAAGGTCGTAGCGTGCCCGTGCCCGTCATGTCGACGACAGATATGACGCCCGCGGTTGACGTTGTCTCGCTTATGTCACTGAAACTGAATCGATTTAACTATGCAAAGGCTGCTCGCGCGGAAGAAACCAAGTTAGCACCTCAAGGGATATATTGTGGTTTATTTTCCGCCGGGAAGACGATATATCTATGGTTGTAGCTGGGTTTCCTTTTCCTCGTTGCCGTTGCAGGAGCTATTGTTCCTCCGTTGCGTTGCGGGAAGGCAAGGGCAGACGATATGATGCAGCAGCCAGCATGTAGCAAAATCCCAAGTTATTTGTTTGTGGTCCCTAATAGCAACAAGATCCCTGGCGAGTGTTTATCACACAGAGACAGAGGTGCTGTAAAGCGTGCTTTTGTGCATTGCGTGTGCCGTGCTTTTGTATTTGACGCATCTAGCTCTAGGTATCAAATACGGTACCCTAAATTTGGAACTCCAAACTATGTCATATTAATCTTTTTTGCTCTCCATGGAATATTAAATGTAGATAAATGAAATAACTAATTATACAATTCGGATATACTTTGCGAGACGAATCTTTTGAATCTAGTCAAGTCATAGTAATAAACAATTATCACAAACAAATGAGCAATGCTATAGTGACAAATTCAATGCTACAGTGCTAAATTTCAAAATACTCAACGCAGGCTAAGAAGAGTCCAATAATATCACCCACGGTGGGGCTGCTGCTATGCTACCAAGAACCATGCATTGACATAGTAAAGTGGATGCTACAGCAGCAACTGCGGCAGTAGTTTATACTCCCTCCATTTCAAATTATAAGTCGTTTGACTTTTTAAACTTTAAGTTTGACCACTTCGCCTTATTTAAAAAATTTATACAAATATCATCAAATTTAAGCTATTTTTGAAGATTTTATATTAACAAAACAACTCACGAAAAAGAAATAAAAATTTGCATAAATTTTTTAAATAAGACGAGTGGTCAAACTTAGGTAAAAAAAAAAGTCAAACGACTTATAATTTGAGATGGAGGGAGTAGTAAGTACGAGTATAACATGCGGGCATGTTGCTGGAGCGACCAGCCGGCGACACTGCGAGTAGCTGTCGGCGCATGTGTAGCTTCGTTCCGATCCACAGCACAGCATGTGGGACGGCAGCATAAGTATGTATTCCATCCGTCCCAATTGAGTTTGTCACTCTACGGATTCCGTGTCATCTTATTCGACATGTTTCATCTTATTTAAAAGTTTTGCACAAATATAATTTATTTTGTTACGACTTATTTTATCAATAAAGATACTTGAATATTGTTGATTTATTTTATAATTTGCATAAATATTTTAAATAATACGGATGGTCAAACATGAAGTTTAAAAGTCAAAAAACACGAACTCTATGGGACAGAGGGAGTATTTACAAGAGATTTGTATGTAACTCATCTGGATTTAATTTGCTAATGGTCAATTTCGTTGACAAAATGGCCTCGACAAGTGACCTACTACCAGATATATATATGCTTGGACGTCGCTAGCTCCCTGTCACCCTGTGGGACAAGGCTGCTGCCGCCACTCCTATTGTACCCTGAGTGTTTTTGGACTCGGCATAGGCATGCGTATGCAACGTCCTGGCCCTCAAGGAATTCAGCTTACGTGATCATCAGCGTATCTTAATTAAGAGCGACAAAAAGTCAATGGATGGATTTTATCGTTGAAATAATTGTTACCCGAAAATAAGAGTCATATATTCTGAGTGCAAGACTTTGGATTGGATCTGGATTGGTACCAAGCAAACCGAATGAAGGAATCTAACCCAAAAAACTGCTCCTAATTTCGGTACTGTCACATCTTTGAACAAGCTATGAGATACATATATTAGTACTATTAATAGCTATAATATTTGTGGTATTAAAATTTATGTTAAATCGGTCCACTTTTATCAGAAAAAAAGAAATCCTAGATACGATACGACGTGGCAAGTTTGACCATTCGTCGTTGTATACGACATGGCAAGAAAATTCACATACATGGCTAGAGCGAAATTAAATACTACCTCTGTTCCAAATTATAATTTATTTAACTTTTTTCAACCCTAAATTTAACCATTTGTCTTATTAAAAAAATTGTGCAAAATATCTTTTTATTTGTTGTGACATGCTTTATTAACAAAAGGTCCTTAGAATTACTCAAACATGACATTGTATAATTTTTTAAATAAGACGAGTGATCAAACTTGAGATTGAAAAAGTCAAACGGATTATAATTTGAAACCAAAGAGAGTATTAAGGAACAATATAGGAGTTAGTCTTTGCTGCAGCAGTCGGTGGTGATCGGAGCCGCTGCTTCTACAGAGGAATGAGAGGAATCTTCGACACGTAGATTGTCTGTAGTATCCGTCTGTTAGAGAACTACACATATTGATGAAGGTTAGGCAGTCTTGCTTGTCTCTTCTTCCACACACTAACTGTCTTGCGGGAGTTCGACTAATATGGTTTCTATGAGTGATAATAAGTCGGCTGATGTTGTTTTGTCATGAGAGAAAAACACTATACCATCCATGTCTGATAAGTTTAAGTGAAACCGAATGTGTGTTGTTTTGTCGGTTTGACTATGTCAGCTAGATTAGTGCCAGTGCCTGCCGGTCGTAAACCGGCGGAGTTAAGCTATGTTCTGTGCTGTGATATGTATATGCAGTTGAGTAGTCACGACCAGCAGGGTAGTCATCCTGAAGATCGGGGATGGATGTTCACTGTGGTCTGAGGGACGGGTTGCTAGGACAATTAGTGAGTAGTCAGCTAGGTTTTAAACCCCGGCTCTGCATAGGCCGTGCCGGGTAGCGCTACTTGCGCCTACCCCCTCACTTATTATAAATCAAAGCTGTGAAACCGGATCTTCAAAAAAAAAAAAAGTTTAAGCGAACTGGTGCATAGCATATATGCCCTACCTTGAATCAGTCGTTGATGTGTAACGTAAGATGGACATCATCATACGAACGTCAAACGATCGATTTTATTAAGAAATAAATGGAACTCAAACAGAGAGATAACAATAGTTTTAAGGTAAGGAGCTGATTGATGGATAAAGTACCGAGGATGATGCAATCGAGACGAAGTGGTGAGACAGATACAAAGAAGCAGGATTATTTTCGAAAACAAAATAATTTCATGCAAGAAATAAATATCTAAAAATGTAAATGAAAAGGGGTAGATTAATTATATTATCCCAATATTTATACTGGCCCCATGCACCTTTGTAGTTCTTCTATGGTAAAGAAATCATGGATGGATTGTGGAATGGCTATAAGAAATCGGCATTTCATTAGTCGTCTAGAACACAAATAACCTTGAAATGTCCGGCCGTCCGTCCGTGTGTTGACTGCTGACTGGTCCGGCCATAGCCTATCTACAAATACCCCCAGTAGAGTGGCAACTGAAGTGTAGCTACTTGTAGCGGTAGCGCTGGCCGAGAAGGAAGTGCTCTGTGTGTAGCTGGAACTCATGGATTTCTCTAACATGATCAGGCCGGCGCTTCACCGGATCACGTCCTCCTTCGCTTCCAGTACCAACAGCTACGGCGGCTTCATCTCCCGCGTGCTCAGCTTCACCAGCTCCTTCAACGACCGGACAAGCCTGCTGCATGAGCACGACACCGAGCTCGGGCGGCCCACGCACACGGAGGAGACCGGCGCCGCTCCTCCACCACCACAAGCACCTGAGGCGGCGCCGTTCGACATCGAGGCGGGGACGACGACGCCGCTAGCCCCCACTCGTACTGTCCCCGAAGGACCGGCGGCGGGCCAGGAGGAGACGGCTGCCACCGAGGTTGACGCGGAGTCGAGGCGCGTGGGCAAGAGCGTCCAGACCGTGTGCCTCTTCGTCGCGTCCGCCTCGCTCGTTCTGTTCGCCAACCTCCCCACCAACAAGCAGCAGCCCGGCTCCGGCGCCGCTCCGCCGGCGTCATCTTCAGCGGGGCAGGGGCAGCACACCTTACTGTACAGCGCCGACATGGCGTTCATCAGCCTCGGTTTCTTCTCAAGCCTGGGCCTGTCCATGTTCTCGATCGTGGCGAGGCCTGGCGAGGCGGCGGTGGCCAGAGTGCAGAAGTGGGGGATGGTCGTGGCCGTGGCGTCCGTGATCGTGGCCTTCTCGCTGCGCGTGTGCATGACGCTCGCTGCCTAGTTGGAGGCCCGCCCCGCCCCATGGGCCGGGCATCATCGTCGTCTTCCTCTCGCTGGTGCTGTCGTGGCTCGATCGCTGGTGTGCAGACTGAGGCTTCGAGCGGTTCAGACTTCAACGACGTACGGTGACTTGAACTAGCTTGACTTGGCAATTGTCAGTTTTCTGTTTACGATTTGTGTACAGTATTGGTAAATTCATGCGGACCACGACCACGGTGTACAGATGTTTTGGTAGACTCATGTGTTAATAACTTTCCAATTGGATGCTCCTCTATTTCCATCCATCGCCATCGGCGCATGCATGCGATGCGTGCATGTTTTTTTGGTTAGGGGTTGGAACATTCGGTGGATTATTCATGGAAACGTGCTTGCTGTACTCTCCTACGAGCAGCTCACTTGTGGTCAGTCAAACTTGAAAGCCGGCCGGCCTGACTATACTGAATTGTGGTCAGTCAAACTTGGTGATCGAGACCATAAGATCCTGTTAGTACAAGTTTCATTTCAACACAGTACGGCAATCGGCCGGACTTAGCGTGGTCCGTTCAACGGTTTCGCCGGCGAGGCGGCGACGATGTTCTTCCTATATATTGGCATGGATCCAAAGGAAATTTGTGATTTTGCCGTAGCTCTTTCCTTCGTTCCGAAGTTTGACAAATTAAACCTGAGACGTGAGGTGTTGGGAACATGCATAAGATTGGCATATCCTCGTCGTCGCCTCACCTACGTGCCGCTGAGCTCTATGACTATATAGGTAGAGCACATCATCTGTAGACTAAATTGTGGGCACCGATGAATAGTACGCACAAGTTGCTCTGATCCTTCATTCAGTTCTTTCTTTTTCAGAGAATTCTCGAGCCAGCCAGCGGTTCTGCGTGCGCATCACTGAACACGACCAATCCGTTACCAATCACCGTACCTGTTGTTAATTGAACCCTGCGGTATTCAGCCTTGTCTGAAACGCACACCGTGCACGTGCTCAACGTTGATCCCCTTCTCTTTACAGAGTCCAAACATGCATGCTGATGGTAACCTAAGGTGAGGGAGCTAGATGATCTTGTTCTCTAGAACTTATCAGCTCGTCTTACCGGTCGTGGTATTTTTTTTTTTTTTTTTTTTTTTTTTTGTAACAATAAACGGCATGTTAGTGAAAAAGGCACGCGTTCCCGACCGTTGCCTCTGGCGGCCACCGGGCGACTCCCCTCCGGCGCCCGGCCACCCGGCCCCGGGCGCCCGTCACCTCCCTCCCCGCACGCCACGCCCTCCTGCTCTCCCTCCCTCCCCCCCCTTCCTCCTCCCCAGCCAGGTCGCCCTCTCCCGCGCGCGGTGGTGAGGCGCCGAGGGCCCTCGACGCTGGGTTCCGTGGCCCCCTGCGGCCGGCCCTCCCCGCCCCGCCGGGGCTTGGATCCGGCCGGGGCGCGGCCGGATCCGGGCGACGCGGCCTCTCCCGGTGGCCTCCCGCTGGGCGCCTGGTGGGAGGGAGGCGGACCGGCGGCCGCTCCCGCCCGCGACTCCGCCAACAGCCCGGCGACTCCCCTTCCCCGCTCCGCGGCTTCCTCCCTGGGCCTCCCCGCTGACCGCTCCCTTCCCCCCGGATCGGATCCGCCGCCCCGTCACGGGGCGCCGCCCCGCCCGCCCCGGGCGTCCTCGTCCTCCCTCCAGGAACCCGCCACGGGGCGGAGACGGGCTCCGGGGGCGACCTGGCGACGCCCTCGTCTGGGGTTTCTGGCCCGCCGGGGCCACGCTCATCTCGCCGCCTCTCGCCCAGCGGCATCCGCCCCTGGGCACCAGGCCCAATCACAGCCGCGACGCCGTGTCGGGCGGGGGTGGCGGTGGTCCCCGCACGATGTGAGGGCCCACGCGGGCGGCGGCGAGGCTGCTTCGACACCCCATCGTGGACGCCGAGGATGGTGAGATTGTGGAGGACGCCTCGGCCTCTCCTCAAGGCGCCGCCCATCCGCAACAGCCACCCACCGCCGCCGTCGTTGTTGGTGGACGCGGATGTTGTGCTCGCGGCCCTCCGCCCCGACGCCGCCTCCGCCTCCAGCGCTCGCCACATTGCTACTTTGGCGACTCAGGCAGATCGAAGGCGATGCGCCGGGCCGCGGGCGCCGACCGATTGGGGACGATGGCGATGTCGCCGATGTCGAGGTGGCGGCGCACCCGCTTGCCACCTTCGCGCGGCTCATGGTGGAGTCTTGCAAGCCCTCGGCGGTGGGCGTAACCTGCAGTGCGGCGCCGTGCTCGCGGACTCGCCACGGGCATTGAGTCGGCACGGACGCCGCCGCCTTGGCGGTCGACGGCGCCGGGCGCCGATGCCTCCCACCCGCAGCGCCGCAGCCGCAGATCGCGTGGCGCCCCAGCGGCGGACCTGCGGGGACGGGGCGGGGGGCGGATGGTCCGCACCGGCAGCCGCCGGACGCGTCTCGCCGTCTTCGTCTCGACCACGCCGCGTGCCCGCCCACCTTCGACCGCCGCGCGTGCCGTCGGGCGCATCGCGCGGATGCGGCGGCCGGGCAGCAGCGTCCTCCACCGCTGAAAGCATGCCGCGCGGCGTCCTGCTTCCATCCGTCTCGCGCCACCGTCGACGCCCCGTCCCGCCTACCTCGTTGGCCTCTGCTTCAACCGCCTCGCGGAGGACCCGCGTAAACTGCGCGACATGTCGCCTACCGTCTCGCCGCCTCATCTGCAGATGTGCCGCCACCGGGCCCGTGGATCAGAAAGCGGCGGACGGGGCGCGGTTGACGTTCCACCACTTCGGCTCTCCTACGCCGCCACGCGCAAGTGGGAAGCCCGCACTTCGGGCGAGTCGCGATCCCGCACCACCGCCACCTACCTCCGACCTTGCGTGGCTCCGTGCGGTCAAGGCTTCGTGTGGCCTCCACAACATCAAGCCTTGTTGGAGGATTGCCTCGCGGGAACTCCGGGGGCCCGAGGTCGCGGTCACTACTTCCGCTGACGGACGGGCGTCGCATCTTCGGACCCGCTCAGCGCTAATCTCTTACGGGGTTGTGGTGCCCCCACCTTGGGTGGACCCAATGCTCGAGGAGCTCGGGGTACCCCTAGTCGCGGCGCCGTCCACCCCGGGGCCACCCTGGCCACTTCTGATGGAGCCACCTTCACCTCTCGCGCATGGTTGCGCTCTGCTTCGATGAGGCGGATACCTCGGAGGTTCCTGCTGTCACCGCCACGCCATGCCTCTCGCCGTCTGGGGCGGGGGCCTCCTGCAGCCGGCCCTTGCCGGAGGTCCAGGGGGGGTCGCTGGCCCCGACGAGCCGTCGTCCGCCGCCGAGCCGCCCGGGCTACCGCACTCGCCGACTACCCGTGGATGTTCCACCGGCCGCCACCACGCTCCATCGGCATCTTCGGTCCCAGCACCGTTGGCTCGTTGACTCGCCTTTTGGCGGACCTCGCCACGCACCACGCAAGCGGAGGACACGGGTGGTCGATGACGACTGGGTACCGCGTCGCGCGGCGGCCGGGCCGCCAAGTCCGCTTCCGCGATCACCGCCCCGAGAAGCGGCGCGGGCGTGTCCCCGGGCCCAACAAGTGGGTCAAACGCCCGTGCCCGCGGCGCCTACCCCGACCCCCCGCCCCTCGCGAGGTTCCACGCAGCCTTCCGGATGCCGAGCCGTCCCCTCCGGGCGGGAGAATGTGCGCAAAATCCTTCCCCTCTCTCGTCCGCCCGGGGGACGAGTCGGGAGTTCCCGACGCAGGGACACCCAACGCCACGGACCCGGTCGCCTCGGGGGATCGGTTCGAGCACGCCGTAGCCCCAGCCGCTTCCATCTAGGGACTTCATCGCGTCGGTCACCCTCCCGCTCGACGAGCCCCCCGCCGGCCACGCCAGCCCGACGCCGCTCCAAGGTCCCCGTCGAAGATTGGAAAGCACGACGTGCTTCGCCTCCGTCGCGGCCACCGAGCACGATCCTCCTCCGGCGCACCGGAGCGAACGGCGTTGTTGGAGATGCTCAACAAGCTTGAGGGACGCCAGGTCGGCGGCGACGCCGCCCCGAGCTTCTGAGCATGCTCCGGGAGCACTTTCGTGAGGCCGCTTCATCCGCAAGCGACGCGTATGCATGAGATCTTCCCCTTGATGCGGCCAGCGCTTTGCTGCCATCGGGGATTCGGATTTGGAGCGGTAACACGCCGACGCTTCAACACTCGTCGCACATTAGTTTTACTTTTAGTACAACCTTAACGCTCCACCGTCTTAGCGGTGATTCTTGTTGGTGTGTTTTTTTTCGGCCCCCGGCCAATTGTTTTAGTTAAAGTGTGCGGCGTGTAAAAACTCTATTTTCCCTTAATGAAGTACGTGCCAATGGGTACGCTTTCGAAAAAAAACAATAAACGGCATCAGCCGTCTTATTAGTTGCAGAAACCACCAACAAGAGCTGCTCTCTACAGACCTTGCCGTCACTGCCTCACTGGCACTACTGCAGGGAAGGAGCCTCATCGCTCCAATTGTGCTCATGAATGGTGATGGGGTGGTTCTAGAACCGAACCGGCCGGAGCTACCGTGTCTACCACGCAGATTAATTTGACCCCGGAGTCGATTGGTCGGCGAGCGAGGCTACCTGGGCGTGGCTGTTGATCGGTGCATTATCCGTGTCCTTGTCCGGCCCCGTCATGTCCGTAATAAAAACAGACAAGAAAGTTGCTGCTTTGATTCAGCGGCTACAGTCCAATGAACTAGTTGCTACTGCATCCGCCCTATATCTGCATGCATGAGAATCTCTTAGGGCCCGTTTGGCTTCCTGAAATTTGGAGGAATTGAAATCTACTTACTAAATTAAGCTATTTAGTTTGGAATTTGAGATTTCATAACTTTCTAAAATTCACAAATAAGTCTATCTCAAATTCATAGGGTAGGGAGATAGGAATTGAATTCCATTGACTCGACCGCGAAAACACCCTTTTTGAGATAGGCTTTTTTTGTGAACTTTGAAAAGTTATGAAATCTCAAATTCTAAACTAAATAACAATTTAGTAAGTAGATTCCAATTCTCCAAATTCCGTGAAGCCAAACGGGCCCTTAGAGATAGAGCTGTCAGCTGAGAACGTCGATCAAGGATTCAAGGACCAGGAAAACGATTTGTAACACATGCCACAGAAAATGGAACGTACGACTAAAAGCAAATCGGTTTTGATTGTTGCATGCACAGGATTTGTCAATGTGCACATGTGGTTGGCTGGCTGCTGCGTTTTACAGTACAACTTTCTTTGGCAGCCGCTCGAGGATGGAAAGGACAATGCGCATGCGCTTCGAGCTGACGAGAGAAGACGACCGCGGTGCTGACGCTGTCTCGCTTCTGTCACTGAAATTGATGAATCGAATTTACTCTATACAAGGGAACGAGCCTTGGGCTCGACTGGCTAGCTGCGTTGGCTTTAGGCCACAGCTAGTCGGCCGGAGTTCGATTCTGGAGAGGACGAATTCCCGGTACCCACCTGGGAACAGTAGTTCCCATTTCAGCCCGGATTATTTCGGGCCTGATCTTCGCCCCCTCGACGTGGAACTTCCATGCTGTAGCTGTAGGTCTGGTTGTATTACGGTGATGTGCGTGTGTGTTGTGTATGAACAGATACTATACCTGTACCCAGATGAGAGGCTCGCAAAAAAAAAAAGAATTTACTCTATACAAATATTATAAGCCGGCCGGCATGGAAGAAATCAAAATTCCCCCAAGGGACCCAGACCCACCCACAAGGCATGGAAGTTCTCTTGCTTCTAATTATTTTACAAGGAATTTTCTTGCTGCTTAATTTGTTTCTTGCAGGACCTTACTGGTCCTCGGCTGTTTGACCATGTAGTTCCTGTAACATGTGCGTTATTTGGCGATGGGCCGGCATGCACTGACTGCATGGAAGAAATCAGTGTTTTCTTGCTGGCAGAGTTGGGTGACTAGCTCTAGGATGCTAGAGCAGCATGCAACTGGCGCGGGTGCCATGACGCTGGAGAGGCAACACTCCTGCAAGTAGCTAGCGCATCCGTCGGTGCTTCATTCTAATCTGATCCACAGCACACATGCATTTGGGACGGCACAGCATGCATGTATCTGCAAGATTTGTGTACCTCTTGATTTAATTTGCTAATGACGACGACACTGAGAATCTCGAGGTCCCACTGGCCAACTCCCCTTTTAGTTAATGTTAACTGTCTAAAAGTTTGTTTAGTGATGAAGTAATTGCTACGAGTATTTCATAAAACGCAGAGGTAGATGCTGTCGTTGACCAATGGCCGGCCTCGACAAGTGACCTGCTACGAGCGTGCCTGATACGTACGTATGCTTGGAAGTCGCTCCCGGCCGGCCCTTGTGAGACAAGCTATATCACTCTTGCTATATAATATGATTTGCTGTGACTAATGGACGTTAGGATATGGTTTGCTTGTGTTATACAAATCATATTATATAACACATGCCACAACAAATCATATTATACAAATTATATAACGTCGATTTGCTTGTGTTATACATGATGCAAGACAAGCAAATCATATTATACAGACAAATGACCAATGGACGTTAGGATATGGTCGCGACGGAGGCTAGTTTATCTCATTATAAATCCTCCTTAGTTGATATCCCTCTTGCTATATAATATGATTTGCTTGTGCTATACATGAGAATATTTTACCTGCTATGCTTTGACTTAATGATTTGTAGTTACTAGAAGTCCTTATCTCAGAATACCAACGATTGTCTATACTAAATTTAGTTGAGTCTCTATATCTCTCTATCTCATTGAATAACCTAGGCATTGTTTTTATCTTTTATTATTGTCTTTACTTATTTATTATTTATCTTTTATATTTACCGCTGCTAGAGTATTGGAATGATTGATTTTATGAACATAAAATATATAATTGCCAGGAGTCATATGAATATTGCCTCACAGTCCTTCCTTTGGGAAAATATAAATTACGATACCTGGTTCATCCTAGGTGAAGTGCTACAGTGGTATAGAGTTTATTTTCGGTTTATATATGTGCGCTTTGCGAGATATATACTAACTTTTATATGTGACAACGTAAGTGTAGATTTATTTTATACCCAAAGTGTTTCTAGGCGTCATTGAGTAGATAGGTTCTACCTACCTTTAATTACGATGACGTTTAAATGCCAACAGCCACGCACCCCCGCACCGCCCTCTAGGGCATTGATTGAACCGCCACGCCGAGGTCGGGCCTCGAACCGCCTCGGCCGGGTGCGGGCGCACATGGTGGTGCGCGCCAACACCTACCTGGGCTCGGCTCGGGCTGTGTAACAGAACCTCCTAAATTACAGGGCCCACATGCACTTATCATTGTCATTAAGACCTTTGATCATTATGCACGAGTTCCCAATAATCTAGAAAGTGCTATTAATCTTCCGAACAGGATCTCATTAACAAGTCACTCCAATTACAACACTTTATTCAAAATACATCGAGTAAACGGCGGAAGGATTATATAACCGTAAGTTTACAAACCATTTGTTCAAATACGTAAACTTAAATATCATTATTACAAGCCTGATATTATTGGAGTAACATTATACATATAATACACCGACAACCCCGCCCGAGGGTTCAACTCTACTCGTCATCTTCCTCCCGGTACACCGTCATGCAAAGGGGACCAAAACAAGCCCCGCTCATGACCTTGCTCCCGCAACAAGGGTCAAAGAACCCCGAGTACGGGGAGTACTCAACAAGACTTACCCGACAAAGAAAAGAGGAGAAGACTTCGAAATGCCGGTCTTAGGAGTCAAGGTAAGGCTTAGCAAGAATCAAGAACTCTTTTGCAGAAAAGCTTACTATAAGTGAATCCTTACTTTCAATATTTTTAATTCATATTAGTAACTTATATACTCTAGGTTATCCTATTCTAGAGCAAACATATTTTTTCTTATTTCAACTCTCTTTCCTCAAAAACATATTCCATCATTTACTACGATGAAGGTCGTGAATCGGGTCTCCTTCTCCGAGAAGCAACGGCGATTCATGAACCGATTATACCCAAACGGGGATCTCTAACCACACGACATATGTAGCACTTAAGCTTGCATATATCAACCCTCACTCAGTTCGTCCAAAACGGGACTGGGTCCATCGCCACCCGAGAGCACAGTACTCCACCTCCCTACCCCGTCCTAATGACAGTTTGACCAGTAGGGTGGGTACATGCTACTCCCGCCATCTCTCCACTCCCAAGTCTTGCGGTTGTTCGTTCCGATTTGGTACACCCCTCGAGATCGCTTACCGGGCATGTGGCCGCTTAGTTTCGTCGACCGGGGTGATCGCCAATCGGGACGTGCCATTGACCCCAAACGGCCTCAGGCGCAACTTGCGTTCAAAAAGTCCCGATTTCACTCAGGCCAAACAACGGACGGTCCTTAAACGACCAACACGGGACAAGCACAGCTAGGTATCCCGCCGGCTTTCAACCTACGTCCCGTCCGATCTCAAATTCATCACTACATCTCTTTCTTTTCCGAAAAATCGGTACCATCTCCTCAAATAAAATATTTTAATGTAAAACTTAACTAATTAAGCGGGGCTAAGCATCACTAAACATTTTCGAAATGAAACAGGTTATCAAGGATGGTATTGAAATAAACAAGGATGGTAATGCAAAGAATTAGGTTATCACTCAACTCCTAATTACTTAATGCAGCAAAGCATAGACAAAAGTGATATAAGCTTTTAAAACATCAAGGAAGGGTTTAATGTAACCGGGCTTGCCTTCGTTGACGGAATAAACTAGTTCTTGAAAAACCCAGAGAAATCCGAACCCGCTTCCAATGGATGATAAACCTCTTTCTCGACTTGCTCGAGACTGACACACTCGATCTCGTTCACTACACGAAATAATGTATGCCTCAACATGATGCCATATATTTAAATATGATGCTTGCAGATGCATGAAATGATAAACACTTGAGTACAACTTTCCTTCACGATATAAAGTTACAACCCAACAAAACCAACTTGTTGAACTACTCTATAAGATATCATCACCATTGCCTAAGGAGTTCTCAAGGACCACTTAATTGTGGTATGATCCAAGTTTCACAAAACAACCCAAAAGTCACACAAAAACCTAAATTATTTGACACTAAACAATTTATAAACCACATGAAATAATAGAGCATTAAAAAAGAAAATAATTTAAACATGTCAAAATGACTCCAAACTTTTTATACAAGTAGGACATATCATAAAACAGTACCAAATAAATTTTCATGATTTTTGAATAAGTATTTTATTTTCTAAAAATCATAGAAGATGCATTTTTCAATTAAAGATTGTATTTTTAAATCATGCAAGAACTACTCAAAATCAAGGTTTCAAATTTTTCATAAGTAGATATACTCATAAGAAGGTTCTACAAAAATTTTTCAGAATTTTTGAAGCTAAACTTGAATTTATATGAAAATTACAAAATCGGGCACTATTCAACTAAAAAGATTTGAATAAAACATTTCATAAAAGAAAAAAAAAGTTTCGGGTTGAAATTGGCCGACACCGTGCGCGGCCCAACACTGTTCTGCTCGCTACTATTCATGATGGGTCTGATTTACTATTGAATCGGCCCATAACGCTCATGGCCCAACACTATTCATGATGGGCCTAGGCCTGGCCATATATCGCTGGGCCTTGCCACTGTATGGCGTACGGCCACCGGCCGCGTGGTCTTGTGAGGGAAAAGAAAAGGGGCAAGCGGGGCGGAGCTCACCGGATCACGGTGCGCCGCGATGGTGAGGACGGAGGGTGACCGAAGGTAGGTTGACGACGACGACGGCGACGGCGGCGGCTTCGGCACGGGCGACACGCCCGGCGTTCGCGGACGGAGGTTCGGCCACCGGGCACAAGGGCGGGTCGATCATGACCACATCGCCAAGGCGCTTCAAAAAGGGTAGCTAGTTGGCCAAAGCTCACCGGTGAAGGACGGACGACGGCGCGCTGCGGCGGGCGCGGAACGGCCGCGAGGAAGACGGGTCCCTCGCTACGTTGCGGGCGGCGGAAAGGCTTTGGCGGCGGGCTGTGGAGGAGCGTGAGGGGGTTGCGAAACTACGGGTGAACTAAGACGGCGAGAAAAGCTACGACGACGGCGAATTCCAGCGATCGGCGGCGGCGACGGCCGGGCGGCGCTTTTCGAAAAAGAGAAGAACGTCGACGGCGACCGATTTATAAAGGAGAGAGAGGGATGGTGAGGTGGTCAGGGCATTCGCGAAGACGCCCACGACGCCGACCACGCGACGACGGCGCGCGAACGCCGCGAGAACGCCACGGCGGCGCCCGGCCGATCGTCAAGGCAGTACGTTGAATTCCCTATTCACCGTAGCACCCTAAACCCTAACTTGCTGAAATTTGCCAAATTCTCCCCAAAATTTGAACTGAACTTGAAAAACTCCAAAAAGTGACTTAGCCTAATTTTTCAAGATCTACAATTTTCACAATTGGAAGATTTTCAAATTCGGCCTCTAAATATGACTTTTGAAATGGGGTCAAAAAGGACAAATTTGAATTCAAAATTACTTCAAAATTTATTCAAAAACTTCAAAAAAACTTTGTACATATCTTTTGTACATCAAAACAAGATCTACAACTTGGCTTTTGGAAATTTTTGCAAATTTTGCTTAGATTTTGAAATAACGAAAAGGGGATAAATAGGGTTTTTGTCGGAATTCAAAATTACTTTAAAATTTTGAACTAAACTTTGAAAACTAAAAATACCAACTTTGCTCAACTTTGAAAACTCTACCATTTCACTTTTTGTAACCACCCTCAAATTCTTGATAAATTTTGAAATAAAGAAAGAGGGACAAACTAGGGTTTAGAAATTAGGGTTTTCAAGTCCAATTCAAACTTGAATTTGATTCAAATTTCAGATTCCCAACCTATACTACCAAACCATCATACAACAACACACTTAGGATCAAAAACATAAATTTAAAATTTAATCACTCTAAAATTTCTTAAACTCAAACAATTCTTTAAAATATAAACTTATTTTAATTTGATGCATTTCAAATTTTCTAATTATGCATGCTTGGCGATGATCATGATGACATGGCAAAATTTTAGTTGATTAACACCAGGGGTGTTACAGGCTGAGCCTTGGCAGGGTGGTATGTTGCGTCGTAAAAGTTGTGTTGCGGGTGGCTCGCCCCAATCCTCGACATGTTGGGTCCATTTCTCCCTTGGGCTTGATGTCTTCATGAATACGCTTTCCAGGGAGGCGTCTTTTGGTCGTATTTCCACCTGTATTTATATGTTTTCTGCAAAATAATATTCGGGACACTAGAAGTGGAAATATATTAGTAATAAATGTATATGAGTATGAAAAGGTATAGTTTCTCCCCTTTTATGGTAGAATGTTGATGGTAAAAATGTGTCGTTCGTGACCGTCAACATTGAGTCTGAAAGCTCTATTGAATTAAAGCCTCTATTATGACGACCCAATTTATGTAATTGTAATGAAGGTATATATATGGGTGTCCCGATCTTTCAGTGGAGATGGATAACTTCGATTTTACTGGAGAGACGTTCACGATCCAACTACAACCATCCAAGGATGTTGTGCCTTAGCGATCGATACACCAATTCCAGCGGTTGATCACGATCTTGTGGATGCACGACCAACCAAACCACTAGGGTAATTCCTGCAAGCAATCGAAGAACATGCAAGAACAGGTAGAACAAGCAACTCAATGGCAAATATGGAGATGATACTCAATCTGAAATTACAAATGTGGGGTTCTGAATCAAGTAGAGTGGATGGTTTAGTCGACACATGCATCTACGTGGAAGTAGCAATGACTAAAACTTCAACAAAACAAAACTCAAGGAAGAATTGTTGTTCTAGGAGTATTAAATAGATAAACAAGGAGGTGTGGTCGTTCTATGTGATCGCCATATCATGGTTATTAGGTGGCATGCGGGTGCATGGTCTCCATGTGCTAAACTTGACGCTTGAACCTTGCATGACCTTCTGGCGAGTATTCAGTCATTGGGGCCGCTTGAAAATAGCTATGATCGCGAGACCGGATCCATTGGAGAGTACATTTGATGTCCTTTCCATGGAGTCCTGAACTGCCCAAATCCAACTCCGTATGTGGTCGTGGCAAATGCCACAAGTTGGTGCTGTCATTCAGTCCCAATCCAACTCCAAAACGTATTGGACTTAGACTCTTTCTTCTCTTGGTCCAAAAGTGATGTGGTGGCCTTGTAGGAAACTTTAGGAAGACTTGAGTAGCCCCCAATCAACTTCATTGATCCTCCATGCTTTATAGGTGAAGTCAAACCTTCCCTTGATCCATGTAAGTAATTACGAAAAGGAAAATGTACAAACTTTATGGTGCAAAGACCAATTCAACAAATGCATCAATGATAAGCCTCATATAAAATGATTGCACCTTTGGTTTAGAAGGGGTTGAAATGGTCATATCGAAGCTAGTGATGTTCTCATCAAATTGGGCTTATTGTTTATGTATAATTTTATTGCATGGGGTTCCGAAGTAACATGTTGTCAAGGTTATATATGAAATGATCTCGGCATGCAATATTCTTGCTAAGTCTCGTGCATATGCTTCCTATAAAAGGCATTTTTAGCATAGCGGGATAGTTCTGCATGGTTTAGGGGAGAATTCACCTAAAGTATTAGCCCTTGAACGAGACTATAAAGAATTCAAAATGATATGATCCAAAAGGGCACAATTTGTCCAGAAGACATATGTTGTACTCTTTTTCCTTGATGAGTTTTCCTAAAGTTTCTCATGTAAGATTTTTAATGAGGCAACAATGTACAAATGCATTAAACGACAATAATGCATTCTTTCTCCATATTTTTTTTCCATTGGATTTTTGGAGTTTTAATGAGACATGTATTTTTCATGGTATTCGCCCAAGGGAGAGTGTTAAGAATTCCTCAATTATAGGAATGATGGGCTCTTACCATACAGGCCCTGGAGGCTACCATATATGCCCTGATGGTTACATCTATATAAAGAGACTATGTGTGTACCTATGATGACGAATGAAAAGATAACTCCCCTCATATATCATGTCTCATGTGTGTTCTTCGTGGGATTGGGCCAGGGCAATAATATCTACTTGATTCCAACCTTGTGCCATGGCTGATGCCTTGGTTGAATATGCATTACCCTATAGTTGGGACCCTTGTGATAAGCAAAAGAGTGATCCGACCCGCTCAAAAAGCCACCAATGGCTAGGATCAAAGCAAGCCATATTTCCTTCTTCCCTCCCCTGCTGTTAGACTCTGATCCTTTTAGGAGAAAATTTATAAAGAGCAGAGAAGAGAATGCATACATCTTCTAATGCAATTAAATGGAACAAATGTGCATATGTTTGCTGACTTAATACAAAAAGCTTGCATATATATATATAAAAAAGACGTGCTAAACTGAGATCCTTTTATATATACCAAGGTTCTCTACTTCTAATTTCATATACAAAAGCTTGCATCCACCATCGATCCTTTTGCATCCACAAAGCACATATGCTTAATACAAAAGAGAGTATGATTAATGGGGAACCTTCAATTTCATATACAAAAAACTTGTATCGCCTAATAGAAGCCATGCTAAAATTCCCACCATCTATCCCTTCCAAAGAGTAAGGATTGATGACATCTTGAACAGATTTGAACTCGAAAAGAAAGGGATACAGAGACCAAAATAAAGATTGAGAAAGTAAAGACACGTAATGTTATTTTCATGGAAAAAAAGATAAGCGCAATAAGCATACCATAAGAATTTGGGTAAAACTAGAAATTGATTCATATGCCTCGTGATTACGAACATGACTTCCATCTTGTTGCACAATTACTTGGAGGAACATGGCTTCCATCTTCTTGTTGCACATAATTTTTGTTCTCCCCTTTGTTTTTCTTTTTCTTCTTAAATTTTTCACCCAAGATTTCTTTTCGCTTTGATCCACCTTCTTTCTTCTCCTTCTTCTTTAAACCAGCCACTTGTGTATATTGTTCGTAAGTCGACTGTTTCTTGATCATTAGTGTTTTGAGCATTAATGTTAGAAGTTCCTTTGATTTTTTCTTCAATCGCTTGCTGGCAAAAGTGAAGTGTCTCTTCCGTAAAAATAGCAGTCCTCAAAATCAGCAGCTCCAATGGAGTGAACGCTTTGCAAAGATTTTTTGTAATCAAGTGTAGCATCTAACTTAGGATTTTCCACTATTTCCTCCCATTCATATCTTGGATAATCCCCGACCTTGCATCTCGAGTCCATCGTTTCAAAATGTATCGTTCGGGCAAATATTTGATGTTCACCAAATCGAGACCTTTCAATGCGGCACCTATACCAATTCTCTCAAAGAGTCGACAACTACATGAGACCATCCGATCACCGGGTTGATATGAATTCACTTGTCAATGTCCCTATAGGAGCTCCAATTGCAATGACAAATTCATTACTTCCATTTGAGCTTCTTGTAGGCACCAAGTACTTTTCATATTCAGCTTGAAATACTTCAAATATTGAAGGTGTATAAATGATACTTGCTTGTATCAACATAGGTGCCATCATCCCGATCCTCGGTTGCTTCTTTTCGATTCAAATTCAGCTTGTAACTCCTTATCTCTCTTGTCTTGAACAACATGTTCCACGCGCTTTAGGAACCTGATAATGTCAAGATCTGATTTCAAATGGCCTTTCAATGCATTATTCAAGCTCTCGCTTAGTTGTGTACTTCGTGATTCCTAGTGAAAAACCCCCAAAGATGTAGCACTCGGCCCACTTATGTTTCAAAAGGGGTAAATGCTGTCCAACCAAGTTGATTTATTAACCTTTTCTCATAGAAACGCTTCTTCAAACTGCCTCTTGTTCATACTCATACATGCAAGAACTAAAATCAGCTAGGATGGTTGACTCTTCCTCATCTTCGATTCGTCTTCATTCTCGAGAACTCAAGTGCTTCAATGCATTTTGTGATATATGCCAAGTACATAAGCCATGCCATGCAATCGGTGGAAGAAGACAGAGAGTTTCCCATAGCAAATCGCTGAAAATGGTTTGAGGTTGCTTTTGGTTATGTGTTGCTAAAAATGCATTGAACAACCACTTGAATGACTCGGCAATCATACATCAAAGTACCAAAACCACGGTCTCTCTAAACTGGATGAAACCTACAAACATACCAAATGGTCTATATTCTTTGTTGGTTCCAAAGGTAGTGTCAAATGCGATGACATCCCCAAAGTGAGCATAGTCAACAATCATTTTTGCATCAGCCAAAATATGTTGGATATCCGCTCTTCACAGATCATTTGTATTGCATATTGAAATGAGGGATTCTCCACAACTTTATCTTGAAAATATTTTAGCAAACTTCCAGCCTCACCATACAACATCTCTTTTTGACGTTTAGTACGCAGATAATTCTTATGATCACGATGGGTGTACCCAAGGTTAGTGATCCACCAACATATCGACCAAGAAACTCATGTGTGCGCTTTAGGTGCAATACCGAATCATCGACCACCTCAATATCAATAGCTTGGTGCTTAGAAATGTTTCTCTGTGACGGCATCAAATGACTAGTTTGAGCAGTTTGGAGAATGTGGTTGTGCTTTCGATAAAATAAGTCATGCACCTTGTAAGTCCTATTTTCTCTTTCAAAAGTAATGCCCATGCACGAACTCTACAGTTCTTGTATGAGCTCGATTACGCTTTTGCTAGCACTGAAGTTTTTATTTTCAGCCCGAGAACCTTGATTTGAACAAACAAACCTACTTGATGTTACCAATCCATCAAGAGGACTCGTGTTTGTGTAACATTTTCGAACATCAAAACCCATCCGCCACCATATTTAGCCCAAAAGTTCCAAGCTTCATCGAAATCGCCAAATGTCATTCCTTTTTGTGGAATCCAAAAAGGAATTGCAGCAATGTCTACAGTTGTAAGTAATGCATTCAGAACATGAAGACAACATTCAGAACTATCATGCAAGCTAATAGCTAATATGGCTAACTAGAAGAGGAGCACAAACCTTTCAGGCAATTCCTCGAGTAGCTGTTGGGTGTCATCCATGGCAACAGCATGATGTGTTGCTTCTTGGGCACTCGTGGGATTGAGGAGCTTGGGGAGGCTGAACGTCACTAGGGTCTTCTTTGGCGCCGGCGCTGACACCTTGGTACCTCCTCCATGACCGACGGAATTAGAGCACCGGAGGACAAAGAGCCCAACACACGCACGCGGCAAAGAGCCACGACGACACAAGCGCTGGGACAAGAGATGGAGGGAAGGCAAGGCAGGTTTGGCGAGGTGCACCCATGGCGGAGGTGGCCCCTCGAGGTTCCATGGCGAGGCCGCTCTCGGCCTCCCTCGCAACCGCCTCGCAATATGGCGCAAGTTTCGATTTTCCCTCCAAAAATAGCGAGAAGATAGGCTCAGTACCGGTTCCATGCTCTGCCCTTCGATTCGATACAGACGATCAGGATGGTGGGACTGCTTATCTTACAGTCACAATAGCAACTGCACCTGATCCAGGTCCGGAGGTACATGTGTCAATGATTTGGAAAAAGGTAAAGGCAATGGGTGGAATATACCCATGCATGCATGTTGACATGCCATGTATGAAGGTGGGTCCCCCCTCACGCAGCCGGAGATCGCCCTGTGTCTTGTCGTTTTGGCACCCAGATACAGAAAACCTAATGCTAGCCCGTCCCCACAACAGATTCACCACTTCAGCTGGCATGGATGACCATTGTAGGAGGGTAGAGATTTTATTTGACGATGAATTAGATAGAAAAAATGTACTATGTAGTCCGAATATCAACATTTATCGAACAAAGTATAACGTGGCCTCATTTATATTTACATGCCGAACTAGTTTATTTTTGTAATGAGGCAACATACGTTATGAGCTTTGTTTACGTAGTACATATGTTGTGATCACCTAAAGTAGCTACCAAAGTATGTGGTCCAGGCAGATCGTGCGGTTATCTTGTAGTTCAACCTTAGTACAATTTAATCTATATGATTTCTCATTAGCATTTTTATCTATCTGTGATTTGCATATTCCTCTTATTTTTAGCTAACACCACGATGTCAACATATTAAGTGCCTAAAGCAGTAGGTAGACTGGATCGTCACATGCCACTCAACATTATGTCATGTTCAATAGTAGATGGCTTGGTTTCAAACAAAAAAGTTGACATTAGCTCGTGTTGTTTCCATCATCAGCTATGTTCACAACTTAATTACTCTAATGACTAAGAGCATCTCCAACAGATTAATTGTCTCATTTTTAGTATAAAAAAACTGCTAAGAAGCTAAAAGACATTTTTTTAGGGAAGAGGCTAAAAGACATGCTCCAACAAGTATCGTTCCCAACCTTCTTTTCTTAAGTTTTTTCTCAATCATTTGAAGTCCTCCTCAATCCGTCAAACAAAGGGAAAAGAGCATAAGCTATTCTCATATCCCCTTTGTTTCCGTTAGGAATTCCTCAATTAGAGGAATGATGGGCTTATACCATATGGGCCTTGGAGGCTACCATATATGCCCTGATGGCTACATCTATATAAAGAGACTATGTGTGTACCTATGATGATGAATGAAAAAGATAACTCCCCCCTCTTATATATCTGTGTCTCATGTGTGTTCGGGAAATGGGATATCTCTTCAATCTCTATTCGCCTCTCTCTTGGATTAGGAATGGGATAACGGATCTGGAAATCCATGAACAGGCTGATTCTTAACACTTTCTTCATCTCTCACTAACGTCTTATGCCCACACCATCAAGCAAGAGGTGTGCGGGGGATCCGGGCTCGCGAATAATGCACGTCGTGCTAAAAAAAGTCTTACAACTAATTAATCAAACAGGGTCTTAGTTCAAATGTCAAATTTAAATTAGTCATATAAGGAATTGAGTCTATCCCAAAATTACAACACCCGAATTTGGTTGTAAAACCACTACTACAAGAATGCCCACTGATGGGTGAGAACAAACGCCATGGATGAGAAGAAGCGCGTTGCCGGGCAGGTGCAGTGCAGTATCTTAGATCCTTCTGATGCAAAATAAGTTGGAATTCATACAGATCCCGAACAGCGTTGGTGTGCTCGTTCCTGTCGTCCAGATGACCATTTACTACCACTTCTCCAAGAAGGCCCCGCGCAACGCCGACGATATCAGTGGTTTGGGTCATGACAATATATGCTCTGTTTGTTAAATACTGAATTACTTCTTGTTGTTAACGCAGATATCAGTGTGTACCAGTAAGGATGTGGAATCTGCCCCCATGTCTGTACTGTCGACCGAAACTAACCTGCTCAACGCTGCTGTGTGGACCATTTACTCCACAATCACGTTGAACCTGTACGTTCTGGTAAAAAATACTGCCCTACCTCGGTCAATATACATGCAGTGTTGTGCCTGTGCAAGCATTTGCTAGCACATATATCTTTGCACGCAGCTGTTGCACACTGATCCTTCTAATCTAATGCAATAAGTTTTTAATGCATGCAGATCCCCAATGCTGTTGGTGTGGTCGTGCAGGTCGTGCAATTCTGCGTCTACTCCCACTACTCTAAGAAAGCCACAGCAGCGCGCAGCGCCGCCACCAACGTCTGAGCATGGATGGTCGGAGCATGAATGTCACGGGCTACTGAGTCTTTCTGTGTTGAGTCTGCGCTATAGCTTTAGCCTTTTACTATTGAGTCTGTTTCTCCTGGGCTCAGCCCATGTATCAGAACCAAGCCAGTCAGTATTGGTAATAATCTTGTAGCAGTGCCTATCTGCTGGTAATGTATGCTTGAAGCTATAAATAAATTAGTTTAAAAGAACAGGTACCAGGGACACTGAGCAGCTGTCGGTCAGAATTCCCGTAGTGCTGTAAGGATTTCCATTATATTTTCAATTAAAGCCTGTAAAAATTGATGTATTTCGCCATATAGGCTTATGCTGACATGCACGGCGCAGCGTAAAAATTGACCATTCCTTGTACTAAAAAATTGACCATTCATTGTATTTCCAATTAAAGCCTGTAAAAGTTGATGCATTTCGTCAATTATATACTGGCTTAATTGCTATTCCTTGTACTAAAATTTCATCTGATCGAACAGCGTTCTTCGCTGTTCCAATGCAATGCTCAAGGTGGGCCTAGTACTTTTTTTTTCTCGAATACACAGCTTATCATGGTATTAGCGGGTAGAAGAGTTTAGAAAAACATAAAACGCACTTCAAACAAGCGCCTTGGGAGGCCAATGTAACACAGCCGTAGCTGGAAACCTGCCTAGTATTGCCTAAATGCGAGATTCAGACGCCCAGGTCGCAGATTTGTCTCGTCCATCAGCCACTTTGGTGCCGTTTTAGGCTTGGTATTGGAAACCCCATGGAATATGAGCCTTGACTTGCCACCAAATATTAGGACGTCACCAGATTCAAGATCAACCTTTGAAAGCTTATCTTCGTCTCTAACATCCCCATACAAGAATTCTGCAGTCTCGCCAATCGAAAAAAGAAACGACAGGCAATCCCTTGTCAATGCTGCTCTTTGATTCGTCTTTGTCCTATCAAATAACAGAATGGTACAATCCAGTGAGTAATCACCAACAAGATCGCAATGATATGACATTTCAATTGTTAGATCAATGGAATTAACGACGCTGTACTAGAAATGCCCGGGAACAGGAAATTCACGATTGGAGAAAAAAAGTGAAGCCTAATAACATTCTGCTTTTATCTTGCCTACAGGACTGCAGGTGTCCATCCAAAAACATCTAGCAGAAATCAGTTTGCCGTTACTTTTTTAAAACAAAATAAAAATGTAGCAGTCCAGGATTTAGATCATTGACTAGATTAATCTCAGATTGAAACTACAATGTTCTGAAACTGATATTTGCGTTATTTATATCTGAGCAGGTTCCTCCGGCTGGTGCTGTCCTCCGACGACTACATTTTAGTTAAAATTGACATCTTCAATATCTAAACCTCTAATTGTCTATCCTGACACCTTCACACATATAGGCAAAGGGTTATTTGACAGTCACAGAACTTTTTAATCAAAAGACTGGACCTGAAGTTATTTGGCATTTCAGAGCGGCATTTGAAGCACAAAAAATTTCCTTGGCAGACAAATTCCTGTTTCACCTCAACTAAATTTGGTCCTACAAAATTATTGACATGGGCAAACACTATAAATAGCCTGCATGTAACGTAATTTAGTAGAACATGAAGGAAACTCACATGATCAGAGGCACCATTTATTCCCTGATGAAGTGCTTCAGGGTGTGTTTCGGACCATTGGTCTCAATCTCAATCATGCCATGGCAAACCTTCCAGGTTTAGGAAATGGTGTGCGTTGCTGCAGCTTTAGCCTCTTGCCACATTTGGTTTGATTGGGCTCATCAATATGTCGGGCCTCTCTGGGGACGCCACCGCCGCCAATCGCAGTAGCAGTAGCGCCCAACCTCCTCTTCTGGTGTAGAGGAAGATGGTTGTCATCTGCTTCCCCAAGCCGTTGGTGAGCTCGTGGTGAGATCTGGGAGAGAGAACTCAACTCATGTAAACAACAGTCCAAGTTGGTTGCGTACACTTGTTTGCAAGTAAATCAGATCAGAATATAAATCCTCCAGGACCTTTAGCCTCGGCGTTTGCTGCAACTTGCAGCAGCTACTTCTAATCTGCAAATCGACTATTTCGCAATACATTTGAGTAGGATTTGTCTACCTGTAACCCGGGTGATTTGGAGCTTTTGTCACCCGGGTGACAGGACCAAAAAAATCACCCGAATTTCTAAAAACTAGAAATCAGGTGAAACAAACAGGTCTGTCACCTGAATCTGAGAAACCACATGATCAAAATCCAACGAACCAAATATGGCCAAATGCATATATAATCAAATTTACATATTCAAATGTATATATATAATTAAATTTCCGAATAAACAGAAATACAAAAGCACAAATATGACCCAAATTTTTGCAAAATCCAATAATTTACACCACTATTACACTAAATTTACATTTGTCAAAATAGTGTAAAAAAGGTTATATCATAGTGTAAAACTAAACTAATTGGCCTAAAAACATATAAAATATTTCTAAAAAAATCTATAATGAGCTAACAGATTAGTCGTATAAGGATTTGAGAGAAAAGAACTGAAAGTAGCAAATCTCCAAGATAGCTAACCAATATTAGAATTCAAAACTGTAATGAGACAAAAGAAAGTTCACATGGAAAATGGTTCAACATAAATTGCAATGAGACCAAACGGAGAATTGCCTCAGCATCATCATTTAAATAGTGCAGGAAAATCTCATGGTAGCCATGGAACATGGCTACATCCATTCCCAAAATGTTTCAGGCAATAACCCCAGCTAGAGAATGGATGTGAGTCACACTTTGATGACCAACACAAGTCAGAAAACCTCACAAAAAAACACAACAAGTTATATTTTGCATCATTGGCACTAAAACCCAAAAGTCCAAACTAAAAAGCACATAAAAGGCGATTTATGTTTGAACCATGCCATCTACTAAAAAGGCGGCTCGCTGCAGAACAATGGCAGGCAAGAAAAATGCCAAAGGCCAAATCTATTCTATGGAAGGCAAATTTAGAGATGTTCAAATTTCAAACTAAGCATAAATACACATTGCAACAAAAATATCCAAATTTGCCAAAGGCCAAATCTATTCTATAGAAGGCAAATTTAGAGATGTTTAAAATTCAAACTAAACATAAATACAGATTGCAAAAAAAAAAAAAAAAAAAAAAAAAAAAAAAAAATTTCCCATAGGTCAAATCTATTCTATGGAAGGCAAATTTAGAGATGTTCAAATTTCAAACTAAACATAATTACATATTGCAAAAAATCAAATTGCCAAATCAAAAACTTTACACCGCTATATCACTAAATTTACAATTATCATAATAGTGTAAATGATAGAGATATGACACTGTAAATAAAAACAAAGCACGCAAATATAGCTACCAGTTTGATCATCAGGACACTTAGTAAAAAAGTACACTTAGTTAAAAAGTTACAATGAAGAGACATACAACAAAGAAATGCTACTTGTCCAAAATGCAAATCATCCCTATAACTCAATGCCTCACCTCTTCATCCTGAAAATAAGCAACAATGAAGTCAAACTTGAATCAATTCAGCCGCAAGCATTATTGACACTAATACTTGAAAAAATCATAGTAAACAGATACACAAATACTGAATGGTTATGGCAGGTATAGCTAAAATTACATCATTGAAACAAAGAATTTACACTAACATAATGAATGTAAACATTTCAATGGAAAACTGTAAATGTCATAACATGGAGAATAAATTGTTATGGAGATATGAGGGCAAACATGTTCAACACCTCCTATATACCTCTCGATCAATTAAATATCTAGTGGCACAAATTTCAATTTTGATAATCTATCTACGCAAAAAGTTCAGCTGTTGAACAAACCAATTAAGAATGGATATATGAAAAACAAAAACAAAGCAAGATCCATGACCACATCTAGCATTAACCTAACATGTTCCATTGAGCTACAATTGCCACACTGTAATTATGGTAAATCTTAAGATCCTAGTATAATTGCCATGGGCTTAAACTACAGACAAAGGAGCACAAATATTTATAGAAGATGTGAGAAAAGTTTCCTCATGGAGTGCTATTGAGCAATGCTTACCGTTATGTCGGCAACAACACCAACGCCATGTCGTCAACAACATTAAGAATCAGGTGGAGTCCATAGCAAATATACACATAGGCATCGCCTCCTGATCCAAAGTACAGTAAAAGGAGCAATGTTTAGCTCATGCTCAAATTTCAAAGCCATGAATTTGCCATGGTCCAAACTACACACAAAGGAACACATATTTTAGCTCTTGGTCAAATTTTGAATCCCCAAATTTTCTCGAAAATTTCGAACTAATTCATCAATATTATGACAATGCGATAAATCTGGAGGCAAAGCAATTAAATAATATTGAAGCAAAAGGAGGCAGACATGATTACAATTAGAGGTCCTGAATTAAATCAGATAAGAACATAATAGGGTAACAGACAGTCAAGAGTGCTGAAATAAAACAAACAAAAAGAGTTTAGTATAATACATTCCACCTGATTAATAACGACTAGATCGAAGACAAGCATACTTAAGCTTGTAATTCACAACCTCTAAACTGATCACACACAACCAACCTGCACTAGTACAGCTACCTAGCTAGGATGGAAAACGCATATACACCAGTGAGCAAACAACAAAATCACTATCTTCTACTCTAGCATATACATGCACAATCTTCATACTACTGCCAGAACAAGCATTGAACTACCTGCCACTGTACTAGGTAGTAAACCGCACAACTGGATTTGTTTAAATTGTAACGGTGAAAATTTTAGAGATGGCAGCCTAGGAAGCATCCGAAGAGAGAAATCCCTTGATCAAACAATAGTAGCTGAACTCATATAAAATGCTGAAACATTTCTAAATGTCACATCCTATAATAATAGTTCTGCTACCTACATCTGTGTTCGATAGCAGAGAGAACAGAAAAATGAATCACATACCTAATAAATTGTGCAGATCCAACATCCACGCCAAGGCCATGAACCACAGCTCGCATAAACTGGGGATCCAACAAGCAACAAATAGGATGCGGAAAAAACAAGTCAGAGAGCTAGAATCACATAGAAACATAATGAGGAATCAATATATACCTTTCAGACGACCCCAAACAATAATCCATTGTTAAAGTAGGAACATCGAACGCGGAAGCACATCCCGATCGAGAAAATAGGAAAATCAAATCAAACAAGAGGGAGGCGACAATAGACAGGGTCAGATTCGATACCCACACAACTAATCAGAACAGATTGGAAGAGGAAATGGAAACAATTGAGGGAAAATGCTAACCCTAGCTAGATGCGGCAAAGTCGCCACCGCGTCGCCTCCGTCTGTTGCAGGCGAAATGACGAGAAGAATGTTTCAAAAAAAAAAAATGACGAGAAGAAATGAACATCGGCAGGCCGGGGAAAGCTCGTCGACGGCGACAAGGTAGCAGCGGAGCACCGAGATGTCCACGCGTACCTGCCGGTGGTCGCGGCTTGGCCCGAGGCCGTCAGGGTCAACCTAGCCGCGTGCGTCCCCGAGGTCGCGACGGACGGCCACGGTGGCGGCGAGCTCCGGCGACGGTCGGGGTCGGAAAATGGGGCACCGGGGAAAAAAACGACGGCGAGGCGCTGGAGGTGCTGGCTATGCGCGAGGATGGACGGAGGGACGGGAATGGCAGCGGCGGCCATGGCTGTGCGTGCCGTGAGCAGCAGATGTCACGGAGAAATGAATCGGCTTGTCATACAAACAATACAACCTCACCAGCGGGACCCACAAGGCAGCGAAAAGAAAAGAATAGGAAGCGAGGACGGCACGGATCGAATGCAGGAGAATCGGACGGCAGAAAAACCGGGTGACAGAAGGCAGAGTTTCACCCGGGTGACGTATAGATTTCCCGTTTGAGTAAAGATGCAGACGGGGCGGGTTGTGGACCGTCCACCGAGCTATTTAGCGGGCTATGCGGACGTCCGCTAGCCGCAAAGCTAGAGCCGCGAACGTCCAGTGGGCTTAGCGGACAAACATGTGGAGCCCGCTAACGTCCGCAAGCACTCACAACAATATATCTCTTGCATTGTCATCAGCATCCTTTTCTTCAAGGCTAAATATAATATCAGGCTAAACATGGCTGACAGATAACCGGATAAAGACTCGTTACGACAGTACCGTACGTACTGCTAATAAACTAGTAGCAGTATCATGTAGTAATGATCTAGGATTAGTTTGAGACGTACTGTAGCTGCGTTAAGGCCACACGAAGTTGCCTCTCTCTTCTGTAGCTTCTTGGCTTGAGGCTTTGGAGCATTACGAGCAGATGGCTTCCGTGACTTCGTCACATCCACACTCCTTGAAGTTGCATTCTTACTCATCTGTTCCACTACTTCATGATCAATCATCTCTTTTCGCACAACCTCAAATGGTTTGGTCGCCATCTCATCAACACCAGCAGATCTGGATAGAATAGTAGAATACAATAATTATTATTTCAAACTATACTTGGAATTACACTAATATTGTCAGGGAATCAAAATGCAAACCCAAACTCGATCCGGAATTACACTAATATTGATCTTGCAAACTCTGAATTCAAAGCTGAAACAAGCACAGCTCGATTGGAAACTGTATCTTACTGTTGCGTACAGGACCAAATCTACCTGTAGCGCTATGTCTAATTTCCAGAAATTTCTAGAGGACAAGTGTGATCTGTTGGAAACTGTATCTTATCTGTCATCAATATATATAGAAGTGGTCAGTGTCTATCTATCAGCAATGCCTTCCATACTCTTACCAAGTTACCATTCATCAGTGAATGGTCAGACTGAATATTCAGACTGAACATCCTCACAAACTATACTTGGAATTACACTGATATTGTCAGGTAATCAAAATGCAAAACCAAAAATGGTCGGCTGCACCATGTTCTCATCAAAGTCTTATTAGCTCTTCATTTCTTATTAGATAAAATGGTTTTAACTCCTACAAAGTTTCTTATTAGCTCTTCATTTCTGGATATGGTGTTTAAGAAACTAAGCTATCATGTTTCCTCAGTTCAGACATTCCAGAGCATATGACAAATCCATGGATTATGCACAAGCCACAGTGCTATGCAGCAAATATCTTTTTTGGACACCTACAAGAGCTGGTAGCAAATCTGCAGACCAACTTAGCCCAGTTTGCATTGAACAGATGGAGTTCAATTCAAAATCTAAAGGATATTGAACCTCGTCATGCTGCTGCGCGCTTTAGCAAGAGCTAAAATACAAGTGTATGGCATGCATGTGTTTGTTTTCAGGAATTAGCAACGTCTGTCCATATGTGTGTTACAAGGAATTAGCAACGTCTGTACCAATGTGGGCTGATGATTTTTGGTCCCTGGAGGCAGTCATCAGACACAGTCAGGCAGAGCCGCAGAGGTGTGGTTTTTCCGGCCGGTGAAGTTTCAGAAACAGTTGAATCAATCTTGTCTGACAGCTAATCGAACTAACGAGTGACAAGACTGGAAGATGATGATTACAGCTAATCGAACAGTTGTTTCTGGCTAATCGCTAGCAGATATCGTCTCCATTGCCATCACCGTCACCCAAGCATAGACTAATGGAAGGAAATTCATTACGGATGATAATCCCTACGTCTCACCTCGATGGCGCGTGGGCTTCCTCGTCTGCCGACGGAGCCTCCTCGCTCGCCGGGTTGCTCCGCACACCAGGAGCCTCGCCGCACGCCGGGCCGCGCCAAGGATCCGCCCGCCCGCACGACGGCCGCGCCGGAGACGCCGCTCGCCGGGTCACTCCGCACGCTGGGGTCCTCTCCTGCCTCCTCTTGCTCCACCATGGAGGGGCTCGAACCGAGGGCCGAAGTTCCGCCGCCAGCCATTTGAGTAATGGACTGACCCAGCTATAGTAGTAGAATGTGGAAGGAGGCAGCGTGCGAGCATGTCACCTCTGGCGGATCCGATGGTGCCAGTCGACGAAGATCAAGAAGACGCCGGCGAGCCCGTAACAAGGTCGCCTGCCCGCCAGTGGTTCCGAACCGCACACACGCGACTTTGGATCCAGCCGCCCTCGCGCCCCCAGATCGGAGTTACAGGACGCTCGCGTGCCTCAGTGAGGAATGAAGAAGATGTTGAATGAAGTCCGGGTCGGCGAGGTTGGCGACGGAGATTTGCGCGTTGGGGGATGACCTCCTCGTGAATGCGACGAGGCACGGTCCGCCATGCTTGCTTGCCCTGGGGTGCTCGACCTCGATGGGAACGAGATCCTCTGAATTCAGGCCGCACGACAGCTCTCGGCAGTCGCTTCATCCTTGCCGTTCCCTAGCATCCAACGGACCAGCTGAGGTCAGCCACTGCATCTCCCTTGACAGGTCCTTCTGGCCCAGCATCACGGCCCGTTAAGGGTAAAAAGCAGGAGGGCCGGCCGGTCGGCCGCCGTCGCGGCTTCCCAAATCGCCGCCGCCGTCTTCAGCTCAACCCCGATGGACATGGATGAGATCCGTCAACCTCAAAAGGTCCATCACGTGGCCTCGCACGACAGCCCGGTGACGACGTCGGCGATGCGGTCCAGAGCGCACAAACGAGCGCGACGGCGACGGGCGCGTAGCCCGCACCGGGCAAAGTCGAGCGAGTTTGCGATCCTTCAACTCCGCCGCCGTCTTCCCGTGCATATCGAGCTGCTGCTCATCACGACCCGTGCGTCGGACCGTCCAGATGCCTCGGAAACTCTGGCGTGCTTTCCGGATTGTGCTCGCGGTGGATCCATCCAGGTGGCGGCGGCGGCCCACGGCAGAACAGCCGACCCGGAGAGACGGAGGTGGACGCCCGCCTGCCACCGGCGGCGTCTCTCATGGGCGGAACGAGTCAGGTGGCGTTTGGGCGACCGCGACAAGACCAGATGCGAACGGAATGATCTGGACGCTTGGATGCTAGCGGACGGCATGGAGCGGCCGGCAGCAGTCACAGAACCGAATTTCTCGAAATACTGAGGCCACCGACGGCGGCGCGGCTAAGACCCGCAGTGGTGCCCGGGAACTAGATACCGAACAAAGGACCGGGCAAATATAAATGAACCTCCGGGAAATCTCGTCTTTCCGTTGCTCCGGTATCCAAAATGCGAACATTCGTTATTCATATGCGACAATGAGTTGATGTACAGAATTCAACGTATTAAATGATCAAAATGTGAACATTCAAAGGGCAAAAAAATTCACAAAAGGGCATACATGATAGAAAAAATAGTAATAAACTTTAATGTACTTCATCCTTCGATCATGAGTGCCAATTATTTATCCTGCATAAAAATGTAGAAAACCACGGTTAACTAATGGAGAACGTATTGCTATAACTTGAATGACTAAGGTTAACCGAAAGGGACATTACTCAAGACGAAAGGTGCTTAGTTGTGCTACCGAACTGCACTACTACTGTAGTGAACCAAGGTTTTAAACTACGCTAAAGTTAAATGTGTTAAACTAAAATGATAGCTAAAACAACGTATTCAGGTAACCAAGTTGCTGAAAGTAATGTGCTGCAATTTTGCAAATTTGAGAACAAAACCAAACTATGTAGCTGATCACGGTCAAGAAAGTAGACAGCTACATCTGTTGTTAAAAGAATACCTTCTATTGTTGATATGAAAATCAAGGCGGCCAGCTGCAGGAACACGTTGCCACTCACTGCCGACGAACTACCCTGCTGCACAAAAACAAATTTAGAACAAAGCCAGACACACACCTAGACAAGAAACTGCAGAGCTGTCGACAAAAAAAATCAAGAACTGCTGCGCTTTGCTGCTGCAACATGCAATAGAATCAAGCCCCAATACAACCAAGACAGGAGCATCAACACACTGACCAAATCAATTCCAATTGGAGACAAATTTCAGCAAGAATCTGACCTGCTCATACATGATCCTGCTATTACTGATTGTTGAGATAATCTACTGGTTAACTGACATGCTGCAAAGCACAGAGAAAAATGCAATATATGCAAGCAATTCATTGCAGAAAAACGGACACTATCAATATTTGCTGAAACAGAGAAGGGAGATGGAGCTATGCCATTGCTGCTTCTGAAATAGAAAAGAACAGGGCCACCAAACATCACCACACATCAGTAGCCAAAGAACCAAAATATTCAGCATTGAAGTAATTAAAGTTGATGCTGCTGCTGCAAGAAAACGACATTTCACAAAATGAAAACATTGCATGCCAAGCTGCTGCTCCCAATCAAATTGCATAGTGCAAACCTGAAAATAAGCAACACACTGCACTGCACTTGTTGTCCACTTGCTGCTGGAGAAACATTGAACTGACGGTCTGAATAAAACGATAAAGCTGAACTGATGCTGCTGTGTAGAGGTATTGTAGCTGCTCTGTTAGAACCAAGAAGCAAATGTGGGTTAGCTTCTATCAAAGAAAACCAAGGAAGCTAACACACACAAGCTGCTGCACAAAGACAGGACCAGAGAGGACTCGGTGAGCTCCTGCTTATGCAGACAGAGCTGAACACAATAATTGTTTAGATCTAGGCCTTCGCCATCAAGCAAACAACAAAGTTTTCCAATACGTTTATATACTAATGGTTACACAAACACACATTTCCCTTCTAAATGATGTACAAAGCTAGCTGATGCCTAAGTCTGCAGGGACCATACAAATCATGTAGAAACGAAATAAATAAAATAAGCATATCCATTGTTGGCTAACATCAGCTATTTGAATGCCAACATATAAATCATATATGTCTAAATTATAATAATCAGGGACTAAGACACCCAATTAGAGAGATGGATGATATTGACCCTGCAACCCGACCAAACTGGCCTTCCCTTCGCTGGAGGTCAAGGGCTTGATCAGATCAATCGAACAGGAAGAGGAACATTATTACTGCTACTTGCGCCGTGCTTGCTGGAGGCTAGCCGTACCTTGAAGCCATAGGCGAGTAGAGGATTTTCGACGGCCAGCAAGCTAGCCGTACCTTGAAGCCATAGGCGAGTAGAGGATTTTCGACGGCCGGTCGTATCCTGATGCCATTGGCGAGCAAGACGGGGCAACGGCGGTCAGAGAGACAAAGGAACCGCTCCTTCTTGGACGGCGGCGCGGGGCTGGCGAGCTCCCCGGCAGCGCTCGGCGGGAGGTCCTGGGGATGAAACGGGCCCAGACGAAGGAACCGCTCCTTCTTGGACGGCGGCGCGGGGCTGGCGAGCTCCCCAGCAGCGCTCGGCGGGAGGTCCTGGGGATGAAACGGGCCCACTCGGCGTCGGAGTCGGGGCGTCACGGAAAGCGCGGGAGACCGCGGCGGCGCGGCAGGAGTCCCGCGGCGTGGTGAGGGGCCAGCGCCACCGAGAGGAGGTCCACCGGCAGGCGCGCGATCTCGCAGGTGCCCGTCGCCGACCCCATCAAACCACTTCTCCGCCGGATATGGGAATTGATTCTGCGAGCGAGACGGGTACTGCTAGGGATCGAAACAAAAATTCAGAGGGAGGATTAATACCGGAGCGCGCGAGATAGGGCAAGAACGCACTCACCATCTCCGACGCAGCAATGGACGGACGTGCTCTCCATATAAAACCCACAAACTGGTGATGCAATTAAGAAGGTCCGTAGTGGAATTCAAGGTGGATGAGATCCAGGACAGGTCGGGGAAGATGAAACCTTTGGTACAGGGAGGGAGGGCGACGGTCGTCGGCGGCGGCATTGAACACCTGCTGGAGATGGTGGAGGATACAATTCGCTGGACACAGGAATAACGCGGTCAGGGTACCGAGCAGGCAACTTGAACACTACGATGCTATATTTCAGTTCCTGCTAAGGGCGTCTCCATGGTGGCCAAATAAATTTGGTTAGGAGGAATTTATTGGCTATCAACGACACTTTTACAAATAAATAGCTAGATGAGGTATAAAAATAATATAAAAGTAACATGTTGATTGATTTGTATCGAGAGAGAGACCAATAGCTACGACTCTCAAATAGCTAGCGACTAATAAATATCTAATCTAGCCCGCTCTCCTCCAAAACATCTCTCTCACATATAGCTCTCAACTATAGTGTTTATTTTTTCTTATTTAGATGTCTCCCATCTAAATTGCTAGCGATTTGTAAAGTGGACATTGATAAATAATAAATCGTTTCTAAGAATGATTTAGTAACCATTGAGACGCCCCTAATAGAGCCAATCGGGGAGAGGCGAGAACTCCCAAATAAACTCCTAGTGGGGGATAGGCTTATTGGAGTTTTAGATAACCCGACATTCGTGAGCCCCGTATAATATGACCCGGAATTGGTGTGCCTTTGGAAATATAACCCGATCAATGCTAATTGCTTTGAAATTTGACCATCTCGGGTTTTTGCCTATTTCTAAAATAACAGGAGACTTTTGGCACTGTTTGAGACATGGGAAAAGACTTTTGTAGCCCTAGCTCATTCACACATGGCCTAGACACCTCCCTGGACACACCCTGTACGCCAAGCTGGTGGACGTCGTCGGCCTTCAAACCCTAGCATCCAGAAACAGAGGCCATGCCATGGAGGAGGAGAAGCCGCTGGGAGGAGCCATGGCCGGGAGGTGGAGCCGCTGGGAGGACGGGGGAGGTCGCGACCTGGCTGGGGGCGGGCGACGGGCATACCTGCTGGCCGGAGGCGGCGAACGGCGGAGGTCGGACGACGCTGCGACTCGTCCGCGCGAAGAAGAAGCCGTCGCGACTCCAGCGGCCGTGTCCGACTCCCAGCGACGGGAAATTGACGGGAAAAGGAGAGTAATGACAGAAAGGGTACAGAAGTCATTTACGCTTCCTCAAACAGTGGAAAAATACCCCAGAATTTTAGAAATAGGCAAAAACTCGAGATGGTCAAATTTCAAAGAATTCGCGTGATCCGGGTTATTATATTTCCAAAGTCACACCAATTCCGGGTCATATTATACGGAGCTCACGAATGTCGGGTTAATTTCAAAATTTCTCGGGAGCAGGGTCATCGGACGCCCGCGCGTTGTCGCACTCCGATGGAGTTGAGGCACGCATGCACCGCGGGCGAGCTCGACGCACCCAAGCGCGGATCCGCCACCGCCGTTGGCCCGCCCTCCCCATCCTCGCACGCCGCGCATTGCCGAGGGCGCCCGCGCACGGCCGGCCAGCGGTGCCCGACGAGCCCGCCTCACGGCGGCGCGGCGAGCGCGCGGTGCGGGCCGCCCTCGCGCGCGGAGCAAGCAGGGAGGGGGCAGTAGCTGCTCGCCGCCGGTGGAGGGAGGGGGCCGCGCCCGACGCCTGCGGAGAGAAGGGATGGGGACGGCGCCGGACCTCCAGCGCCTCTGCTCCGCCTGCCAGGCATGGCCGCGTGACCTCCAGCGCCCGGCATGCCGGGTGACCTGCAGCGCCGCGAGCTCCGACCTCCCTATGCCGGCGCGGGCCGCTGGCAGCCGCGGCCGAGCAGCGCCTCCCCGGTAGCGCGGCTGGCCGGCGGTGGAGCAGGGGGCGGGTGATGGCCGGCGGTGTCCGCCGGTGGAGCGAGCAGCAGAGGTAGTGCAGCGAACGGATAAGGTGGAGGGGAGAGAAAAGAAAAGGGTAGAGAAAAAGAGAATAAAAGAAAAAAGGGTGGGCCATGGGTCCCATTCGTCAGTGACTATAGAGGGGATGGGTAGGGTAGATTTGAGTGGAAAATGTCAATGACTAGATGTAGAGGACGTGATATAAAGGATGATGGATGCGGAAGAATTATATAGAGAGGAGGAAATCTTGATGAAAAGAATGTATTAAGAAACGAAATAGAGGAATCTGAGTGCGGATAGCCAAGCTCGGGGACGCCACATTCTGCGCCATCTGATCAGCTGGCCCTGGGTCTTGCGGAGTGGAGGGAGGTGATAGCAGTAGAGAGGAGAGAGGCAGCACGGCGTGTGCGGCCCGTGGGTTTCACACTGTTTCCAATAGGCGGCCCGTGGGTTTCACACTGTTTCCAATAGGCTGTATTTTCCTTCTCTTTACACAGTTTTTATATATAAAAAAAACGGATAGCCAAGCTCGGGGACGCCACAATATGTGCCATCTGATCGGCTGGCCCTGGGTCTTGCAGAGTGGAGGGAGGTGATAGCAGTAGAGAGGAGAGAGGCAGCACGGCGTGTGCGGCCCGTGGGTTTCACACTGTTTCCAATTGGTTGTATTTTCCTTCTCTCTTAACACAGTGTTTATATAAAAAAAACGGATAGCCAAGCTCGGGGACGCCGCAATCTGCGCCATCTGATCTGCTGGCCCTGGGTCTTGCGGAGTGGAAGGAGGTGATAGCAGTAGAGAGGAGAGAGGAGAGAGGCAGCACGGCGTGTGTGGTCCGTGGGTTTCACACCGTTTCCAATAGGCTAGATTTTCCTTAACACAGTTTTTATATATAAAAAAATTATATTAACGTGACACTCGTATTTAATGTGCATAAAACATCATGAAACTACTGGCATGAGAGATTAGAGATGAGGCTAGGGGTTGGGAACTTGGGGGTATGCCTCTGCAGGTGGATTTCTCCACAAAATGTTGAGGGGATTTATGAAAAATGGTTACACTATCAATTTTTGCCTTCTTTACGTCATAATAAAATTTACAAGAGGGTTTAAAGAAGATAGGATGAACGAAGAGTTGTTTTTCTGAAAGTAAAAGGGCTTTTATGTAAAAACATGCAGAGATGCGTGTCCGAACGCTCTCATGCGAGTAGGAGCAAGGACTTTTAATAACTCCGATTTAGTTTGAAAACATTTAAAAACCATGAATATAATTCTAGGAAAAGTTGAAAGAAATTAGAAAAGGAATTCACACAAACTCTGTAAAAGTATCTTTCTTGTAAATAGCTACAACTCTGCTAACAGAACCCCTAGTTCAAATGGGAAAAAAATTCCTGATACATATTAAACACCAACACCACCAACTCACCCATGAGAACTCCTGCCACAAGTCTTATTTTCCTTTCATGATCAAATTTTAGCGGATCACAAACTGCCACAAGAGAAGGCCACAATTTGCTCTACCAACCTGGGCAGCCAGCCGCAAGATGCAATTTCTCCCCCAAAAAAACCCGTAGGTGATGAGCCCTTAGTACATGGGACATTTGTTAAAGTCCGTGGCATTACTATTTTACAACTAGAAACCTTAGTCGATCTCTACAAACCCCTTGCTCACGATTACCAAAGGAGAAACCTGGCTATAAATGTGCAGGTTGTCCAGCTGGAGCCACGTCATCCAGGCGTTTGCATGCTGATTTAGTTCGGAAATTTGCTGAGGACATGCTGATTTAGTGTGGAAATTTGCTGAGGACAAACAACACTGCAAGTTAGGAAATCATAGGATCACCAGATGAAACTGTGTGCATATGTGTGTCCCTCCCGTTTGGTTCCATGGGAGAATCCATTCCTGGGGAACCTGAGATTGACAATTTATCAAATAATATAAGATTATATGCAGGATGTAATCAAAATTGAGGTTAAATGTCACTGGCAGAAGTATGTTACCGAATATCGAACCAATGGAAGGCCTTGTTAGAGATGAATTCCTTTGCAGATCTGCATGCATTTATAGTTTAGTCTTTCAGTTGAGAAGTACCATGTGAACATAATGTCTATTTAGATGCCATTGACATCTAGGCATGTAAATACTGGTAATTCAATGAAAAAATGAGTGCTTGCAGAATTCAACACAAAACTTCTTGATGAATACCGATCTCAAAAGGATTAAGGAGACAAACCTGAAATTTTTATTGCTTTCACTGCATCAAAGTTTTTGTATGTATACCCCACAAAGCTCAGATCTTTGGAGTTTAGCATCATCTGTAGATTTGTTCATAAAAGATACATAAGATTGAGAATGCAAAGGGAAAAGGAATAGATGTATATATCTAAAGACAAAATTAACATTGATTCTACCAAGACAGGTTGGTGATTTTAAATTTTAGGTAACTGGTGCAAAAACATTTCTACATAGCAACTTATATAACCATTTGTTATGAAACAGATTAATCCTATACCTTACAGCAGTAATACAAGCACGATCTACTGTTTTGTACTACTATAATTCATAAGAATACGGATAATCCAGTATAAACATAATCCACCTAATTTCCTCATGACAGCTTGTATCAACATCTGATGAAAAATAAACTCGGGAAAACAGTTACACAGCACACTAGCAAGCTGGAATGAAAAAAAAATGATGAACTTTAGAGCTTCAATGTTTTTTTTACTAGTTTCTGAATCTGAATATACATGCATACCTTTCTTGAAGGCCCAGAGCCTGTTTTGGCTGGAGGATTTTCCAACTGCCACAGAGAATAATGAAGTAAGTTGGAGAAACATAATGCATGAGCTAAAAACAAAAATACACAAGTAAAAAAATAGTGCCAAGCTCAGAAAGCAGAAACTTAGGCATCCATATGGTCAATGAAATACAAACAAAAACATAGATACACACAGTCTCATTCAATTACGTGCAATAAAAAAAATGCAAGAAAAAAAAACTATCAAATAATACCAGCGGCCTCTTTCAATTAATTACTTGCCATATTCTGAATGCAATATTTTGTTGATTGGCAAAGTTTGGTGGAGCTCAGCATGTCTGGAAGCACGGAGAACGCTCCTCTGCTTATATTATTACCACAGTATTCGATACTGGGTTACTCATAGCATTACTATACCTTCCTTATCAGGCGACTTATCAGTTTAAAGAATTCAAAGCAGAAACAAGAGTAAACCTATCACTGTAGCTTCAGATGGACTTAAATTTACAATTTAAAGAATTGTAGAGCAGTAAAAAAATTGAGTGCAAAGCGATTCACTTACTTCGTCGAATTTCATGAAATTCTGTGTATCCAGTTCATCATTTACTTGAGGCTTAAATGCTGCTTCCATTTCATAAAGTTTATCCCATGCAACTCCTCGGAACCAAGGATGTGCCTAATTGTAAAGGAGAACATTTAGTAAACATAGCAACAAACACAGTAAACAAGACAAGAACTATAAGTTTTTCTTTTCTGTGATGTGACAGGCACTACCTTTATTTGATCTGCCCCTGCACTGCCAATCCTGTGGTCAACATCACATAATAACCGGCAAATGAGATCTCTTGCTTCATTTGACAACTTTGCATCCTCAGGAAACTTCAAATGGTTTCTCCAGTGCACAATCTAAAAAAAAGGGAAAATAGATATCAGTGCAACACTCTAAAAAAAGGCAGGATAAGCTTGCAACATATAGTATACATCCCTAAAATGGTCAACATATTGTATCTATCCCTAAAATGGAAGACAACAAAGAGAAACACCGCTCAGATTTCTTTATTTCTTTTATTAATCATATCTGAATATCTGATTATGAGATCAAAAGAACCATGTCACTTCTATCATTGACAATTGGATCTATGCATAAATTTTCATTTTAGCAAAATGGTCTAGTGCTGCTTAATATTATGCATCAAAATCAATCTTTCATTCATTACATGTTTCCAAGAAACTGTAGAAAACATCTTTAATGGCTAAGATTTGCATCTTTGATAAGTTTGATGAATGTTAATATTATTGGGACTTGATTTCCCTAACGACCCAGCTTGAAGCTAAACTATTGGACACTATCCATAAACTGATTGAGTGGACTGGGCCCTATAAGATGCAGGTGTGCAGTGGCTGTAATTAGGTATCACCTCACACCATGAGCTAAAAATACTAAGGAATAAAGCAGTTTTCTGTGCTAATTTAGCCTTATTTTGATGATAAGACTATAAGCTACACTAAGCCAAACAACATTCAGCAAACTATACTAAGAAGGTATACCCTCCGTCCCAGTAATATTTGTACATCTAGCATTCAAAAATTTTCCCATAATATAGGATCACTATAGGGGTTGTTTGCAGCTGCAGCAGCTCAACAGCTCTAGGGGACCACGTTCGGAGAAAAAAAAATGCTGATGGGAGCCACGTGGAAGCGTATGGACCACTCATGTGCTTGCTGGTTCCGCCTAGAGTCTTCTCCATCGCCAGGTTACACTGCATGTACCATTGCTGTCCGTCACAGCAGCACACTTTTCAAGGGTAAAAATGTAATTTCGCACACATCTTGGTTTTCGTGCCATAGCTAGATGTACAAATATTACCGGAACAGAGGGAGTACAATTATACGGAGTAGAACTGAGCCAAAGAAACAACAATGAAAAACAAACCTTTCGGCATGTAGTTATTGGATCATCAGCGTAAAATGGTGGATACCCAACTAGCATCTCATACATGATCGCGCCCAGAGACCACCTGGGAGTAAAACAGAGAACAATAAATATCAGTTATTAAAATTGAAGACACAAATCAGCAATAAACATTATCCCAACAAAGTATACCAATCACATTCCATTCCATATCCCTTCTTTAGTAGAACCTCTGGAGCAATATAATCCGGTGTCCCAACAGTTGAGAATGCCTGCATAAACAAAAAAAAAAAAAGTAAGAAAAGCTAATAAGAAGTTGTACATTGTACACAAAGAGTATCAATTCTCTTCCTGGTAAGGATCTCTACGAGATATTATCCAAGCAAAATAAAAATCATAAAGATTGATGCGAGCCCCAATAGGTAAACTGGACATATGTATACCAGTTTTCTCCTGTTCATCTGCCAGTGTTGAAGCTGTTCGTGTTGACTTCTCCATCTTCTACCATTTGCTGTATTAGACAAGGAACTATCAATATCCATTGATTCCCTCAAGTTGTCATCACCCATGGGTTCATCTTCATTCAAAGTTGAGAGTTTTGAACAATCAATTGGCTTGCACAGCCCAAAATCTGACAGCTTCATGTGACCATTCTTATCTAGAAGCAAATTATCAGGCTTAATATCTCTGCAATGATAACAAACCACATATATAAATCAGCAAAATGCTAGAACCACAATACATCAGCTGCCTTCAAACAAAGATATGTAACCTCAAACCTGTGGATGTAGTTATGTTTATGGATGGATTCGATAGCAAGAATTGTCTCAGCAATGTAGAATCGCGCCACATGTTCAGTCAAGGTATCCTCTCTCATGAGAAGGGTCATGATATCACCACCAGGGAGGTACTCCATAATAAGGTAAAGGTACTCGGTGTCTTGGAAAGAATAGTAAAGTTTCACAATGCAGTGACTAGCAACTTCGGCCAACAAGTTTCTTTCAGCTCTAACATGTTCTACCTAACAGAGAAAATAATAAAGAACTCCATTAGCTCAACTATCCAATAATGAATGGCAATTGTTTTCTTATGGTCATTTGAAAAACTTCAGAGTAATTTTGATTTCATCGCAAGCAATACAGCAGGGCCTTGATTAATCATTTTTAAATGTCTCTTCAAAAACATCAGAGTGATTCTAATAAAAAGATATTCCATAGCAAACAAAACAGCAGGGCCTTTAATAGGAAACATCATGTCATGAATGGTTAGATCTCAAGCTAGTAAATTTTCTTTAGCAGAGTGATCTGAAGCCCCATGTCAAGGCAAATTTCTAAGGATTTTGACAACTATGATGTAGCACTTGATGTATGATTTTATTAAACATAAGAGAATCAAACAACAATTGCAGGTTCATCTGAAAAACATTTGGTTCAATCAAATAAAATCAAGTGTTTGCCTGAATGCCTGATCTCAAGCAAAGTTCATGGTCAGTGAACAAAGATAATCAAAAACATGTCAACTAAATGGATAATTCAGGAAACACCCTCCATATTATGGTAAAATATAGCGACTAAGATCAAGCTCAGCAAACTTGACCATTGCAGCACTAGTGCTTTCAAGTTTCAATTTCATGGTTCCCTCACACATCATTTTATAGTTATATCAACGAAAAGAAGTTCAAACAGTTATGAATTAATGCTTTTGATTGGAGAAGCTGTGGGATGTGGGTTTTGCTTTCACAGGAAACTAACTTAAATGGAGAATGAACACATTATTTATTCTACTAATTCAATATTTCACTGTCTATTGGTTGTCAGAGATAGGATAGAAGTATACTAAATGAAAAGGAACTCGAAGAATAGAAAAATCACTTTCACATAATTAATATTTTCAATCAGGTATAGATATAAACCTAGTCAACAAAGCCACTATAAATCCAAAACAGAAATCGAAATAGCCAGAAATGCGCTATCTTACTTGGCCCCTGACAACCATATCAGACTTCTTGAGTTTTTTCATTGCATAGATGTTGCCAGAGGTCTTCTCTCGACACAATCGAACCTGTCACATACATTATGAACAACACAAAATCTCAGTAATAAATTATTAAGTTATTATAAAGGTAAAAGCAACAGTTGTCAGATCTCAAAGGGAACATGTCTTGCTCCCCCTAGAGTATAAGCATTTATGGACATAGAAAATTAGTGCAACTAACTAAATTCAGTGTCATAAATAGGACAAAGGTACATGTGGAAAAGTATATGGCGAAATTCAGTTCGCAGACCTCTCCAAAAGCACCTCTTCCAATAATAGTGAGCAGCTCAAAGTCATCCACACAAATTTTTGTGCCTTTTTAAGTCGCATGTATTCAGTTTCCTTCCTCTCAAGATCTTTCATTAAATTGATTTGCTGCTCCTTAGGAACTTGAGAAGATGCCAGCTGTCTCTCAAATCTAAAACGCCTGCAATGCATTACATTTTGTAAGTGAAAAGATGTGAATAAAAGATGCACTTTCAAATAAACGTCATAAGCTCATGATCTCAGGGTAAAAGGTAATCTGATTACAATAAATTGGAATGTCAAAGGATAAGGCCAACAAATAACAATATATATATATATATAGAAAATAGTTCTATTTCATTACATATCCATTTAATGTTCTGGAATGTATTTATACAGTTGGCATCCGATCCATTGTTTCCTTGTCAACAGAAAGGGAAGCAGGGATCAACTGTTCCCCTAGGTAGAAAAGGAAAGGTAAGCCAAAGCTGGAAATGTTGTAATGTACATTAATGAATGGTTTCCATAAGTTAATTTCTAGCATGATCAATAGAACTAGTGTGTTCGAGTATGCATCATCATCCAGTGCCTACTAATGGAAAGACCATCAAAATGCCCAATAGTCCACTCTCACTTCACAAGCAAAGGAAACATGTTCTAGTTACGCCAAAACTATCAGTCTGGTTGTGGTTTGAAACCATCACAAACAACTACGACTAAACTACACACTATCAAACAAAAAAATGGAGGAAAACAAAAGGAGCACGCCCGATATTTTTTTGCGCCACTTTAGCAGCACCTCCTAGGTCAAAGGCAATCGCAGTGCTGCCACATTGCTTTTCGCTTAATTGTCCTCTAACAAGCTTCTCGACAACCACACTGCAGGCATCCTTACACAGTGAATCAAACAACGGGAAGCACTAGAAGCTCAGCCTAACAGCTCTTGCCGCCAAAAAAAAAAAACCCATGCAAGCAATTTGAAGTAATTTTGCCTGATGCATTGAGCAGACACTATGCATTCAAAAACAACTAGTTCAGCCAGCTCTCTGGTTCTCCTTTTGCTGGAACTAGACGTGGACCTCAGACCTCAATTTGGTGGAAGAGGAGGTGTCAATTCCCGAATCTATAACGTTGCACTACACCACAGGCTACTCTGGAACTTCTGCAGTCATGGCCACAAGGCTACTAGTACAGTAGTACTAGTACACGGTGCCCTGCATTCCAGAAGCCAAGCAAGCAGCGAGAAGCTGGCGCCCAAAATCAGCAGCCCAGACAGGCAAGCTCCAGCGGCGCGAGCTCGGACGAAGGCCAACCCCAGCTCAGAACCGTCGATCGAGCTCGAAGCGCGCGAGATCTAGCCCAGCCGGCAGCCGCCCGCCCGCGCGCGAGCAAGCAGCAGCAGGTCCAATTGGCCGCCGCGGGCGCGGGCGGGAGACGGAGATCGGATCAGCAGAGCAGAATAGGCGGATGTTACGGAACGGTTACCTCTCCTTGCGGTCCTGGATGTTCTTCATCTGCGAGCGGTAGTGGTTCTCGATGAACTTCTTCGCGGCCGCGACGCGCTCCATGGTGAGGGTGGACCCAACCACCGCCGCCTCCGCCTCCGCTTCGCCCCTTTCCCCTCCTCCGCCACCGCCGCGAGCGGCTCGGCGGCGGGTGCCGGGATCACCGCCGCGGCCGGCGCAGCGTCCGCCATCTCGCTCTCCATCCCGTCCCCCCACGGACACCCCCTGCTCCGCTGGCACTCCCCCTCTCTCTCTCTCTAGCTGTCCCTCTCTCTTTCTCTCTCTTCTGTATTCTCTCTCTCTCAACTTTTTGCCCCTCGGTGTCTGGGCCTCGATCTCTCTCCCTCTCTGAATCGATGATGCTTGTCGCAGCGCGCGCGCGGGGCCGCGCTTTATATACAGCGCTGGATCGCGTTAACTAATCCGATTTTTTTGTGGGAGGTTTAGATGGGAGGTATGCCTAAGCGTCAGCAGAAGCGAAGCGAAGCGAGCTCGGTCCACCAATAGAAGCAGGTTGATGCGCAAGTGGGTAACAGCTTCCAGCTGGAGTAATTTTATTTTATATTATATTTGTTTTTGTCTTTGCTTGCTTGCGATCGATCTCTTCTTCTGTCATGTCTGACGGTGTGCTCGTGTGGAGAGTTGCTGGAGTATATGTATTTTGCACGAATAATGCCACCCGTCGATCTCAGGAGTGGTGGTTTGGAGTTTTCGATCTGATGAATGAATTGAACGGACACAAGTTGATGTGCTATGGTTTTCAAAACTATAAAATTTATGCATCTAAACACTTTTAAACTTGGCAGGATATGGTTCTGGAGCTAGCTGCTGAACCAGCAGCTAGCATGGGCCGGGTCAAAGTTTTTTTCACGGTGTGTTGGTCGGGCGGGCAGCACGTGGACCATGGCAGTTCGCCTCTCTCTCTGAGCGTCAACATGTGTCCCGTGTGGCCGTGTCCAACATTGCACATGGGAAGCCCATGCATTGCCTGCCTGATTGATCTCCCAGTAAAAATAATGGCGGTATCCTTTTTCAATGAGAGCAATGAGAGTGAGTGAGTTAACTGACGCCCGGATATGTGGTTGCCATGATTATCGTATCGATTGTTTGCAGGAAGCAAATAATGGCGGGATTTCCGACGATCATATCCTCTTGCAAAGCAAATAAAAGGAAAGTGATAATTGTCCTCTTTGCCTGGCCAATTGGCCATGCTGAATCTGGTACGAGCGAGCTTGAGACCTAGCACCGGCACGCCGCACGCGATGGATCGGACCTCGCCGACGGCCAGGTACGGTGTGGCAGATGGATGCATGGCGTGCTGTCGTGTCGGTCGAGGAAACGTCGTTGTCCAACGTACGGGGCCAGCAGCTAGCCTTTTCATGGCTTCACGCGCGCGCTGCTTGAGCTACCTGCACGAATTGCCCGGAGCCTGCCGGATGCACCATGCCCGGATCCCGTTGGTCGGTCTCGGTCACCGCTTGCTTGCGCTCGGCCACCAACACGAAGCGTCGATGTCACCAGACGGACGTATGGTGTGGTAGCAGGTAGGAGTAGGATCGATGCAACCAGGCCGCGACTGCCGTCTGCCGGCCGTGTTGACTTGCAGGCTGGTTCTTATGACCACAACACGTTCTTCCATGCCACCGAGGTCGAGAGAAGTCAAGTGCCCGGGCAGGGGAATTTCCCGAGTGTTTTCTTCTCGTTTCATTGCGTTTTCGACGAGCAACACACAATTACAAGGAAGAACCGATCGAAAAATGAGTCAATGACATCGCGGCATGGTAGCCGATCGATGCAAACAGTGCAGCACGCACGCCATGCATGCCGTCGATCGGCTCGGCCTCGGCACATGACGCACAGCACGGAGCTTCGGCGCCTCGCTCCTTTTTCTCGAGAAAAATCCCTACCGGACAAGGACCGCGCGCCTTGGACGGATCCGGCGCCGGTGTCGCGGGCCGGGTGGCACCGATGGATCCATCCATCAGGCTGGTTCGTCGTCCTTGTCCGATAACCAGACCAGACGACGCTGCGCTGCTCTGCTGATGTGGGAATATTATCTCGTGCGGTGCGGTGCGGTGCGTTGCGGTGGCGGTGGCGCCGAGCCGACGAGATCTGCAGCCGCGGGGCGGCATGCGCGCATGCCATGCTGGCCGCGCGGCGGAGCAGGGGCAGGGACCTGGCGCGCCGCGCGAGAAAATAATGCGGCCGGCCAGCCTGGTGCGGATCCGTCTGCCGCCCGCAGGCAGGCAGGCCGCAGGGCAGGTGCGTGCGTGCCAGCCCAGCTCATCAGATGCCAACCCAGCCAGCGGGAGTTTTTTTATGCCCCGATCTCGCTCAGCTGCCATGCCGGATCTCACAGGTCAGCGAGCTTCGCCTCTGTCTCCCGTCATCCCTGTCTTGGATTCCGATCGATCCATCATCCGACGTGTTAAACTACTCGACTAGCCGTACTTCTTGTGTCTTGGTGGCGACCGGGCAGGAGTGGTGGTCAGAGGACGGACGGACGGGCGGTCCAGATCGGCAGCGATGCATACGGAGTACTTGTCCTCGCTGCGCCGTCTGCCTGCACACGGGTGCGCGCGGCGATCTGCGTCTCCTGGATGTGCGATGTGTCGGGAAAGGAGGGAGCTGCGCTGTCACGTTCAGTTCAGGTCCAGACGCACGCATTTGCATTTGCATTTGCATTTGCTTTTGCAAGCGTACCGTGCCGGTGAACCGGGGCGGTAGCGGTAATGGGGCATTAGCTGTTACTCACTCGGCGGCGGCGGTACATGACATGAGACATACCGACACGCACACGGCACACACGAGAGGGGGACGATCGAAGTGGTGATGATGATCTTTCATGGCGCGACGCTCACTTTTTTTTTTTTTTTTTTTTTTTTTTTTATCGCGAAGACGCTCACTTGATCAACGCTCCGTGAATTTTCTCTTTATACTGTTTTCTAAGATATTAATATTTTCCTTTTCTTAGGATAAAATATAATAGTATTTCATGAGTTGTTTATTAGAGGAAGACAAAGTCGAATGGACAAACGTTATACTTTTTTTTTTTTTTGAGAATTTTTTTTTTTTTTTTTTTGGCCTGTGGCTCGAGAATTGGACAAACGTTATACTTGGCGCAGCGAGGCTGAGAAGGCCATGTTTTCTTCATGGGCCTCCAACGTCAAAAACCGAGGGGCCCTTCGCTACAAGAAAAAATGTATGCTGGATGCTCAAAGTTAGGTCCACTTTGTCTACGAAAGTTATGAACTTGTTTGTTCCTCAGGTTTAGTGGGTCCATCCATATGATATGGCGAGATAGGTAGGCTGAGGAAGAAGATCCCAGTGCTCCATTAAGTAGGAACTCAAGTTAATCCTTACTATTTTTCTTCTTCTTTTATTTTAAAAGATAGTAGAGGACATGCTTAGGATTGGAGATGATCTAGCCCAATCTCTCTGTAAAAGCAGACCATACGCACTTGTAACCCAAAAATTGGAGAAAAAAGCTGTAACGATCTTGTGTCGCAATTTTGGGGAGGAATTCATGTAAGCATACCTTGAAGATATATCCTTAATGCAATCTCCTATAAGCTATGAGCCAGGTCACTTTCTACTGACCCCTTGTACTGTTGATAAGACTAATGACCCCAGTTGCTAATGCGGATGACCCCATCGACTGTTTTGGCTGGCTTCGCCAAGCATTGCCTTGATAGATCTAAGCAGCTCTGCTTATGCGTTATGTGTTGCAACCACAAGAATACAGAAGTTGTCTTAAACACCTGCAGATTTTCCTAAATCTTTTTTAAAGGGATTCCTACAAAGTAGAGAACATCAACGATTCTGTTAACATGAACAACAAACGACTATTAACATGGAGTTAGCTGTGTTTTTTTGAATGTCAGCTGTGTTATTTTGTACTTCCGTTTGTTAACTGACCTGAAGATAATCTTCCGCATTTACTTTCTGCAGGATTAAAAAGAGGTGTTAGCTGCGTTATTATTTCTGCAACCATGAGCTTTTCAAAGGCTATTGGAGTCATTAGCAACATCAACGAGTGTGTTAATTTTTTTTCAATGGGTTAAATCTGCCATTTCATCTCTGCGCTCACATGCTAGACATGAGAGAAAGCTTCAAGGTGAAGTATTGGAATTGGAAAGTGGCCTTCAACTCCTCAGGGAAACTCTTCCTGCAATGTACGACCTCATTGATCGAGCAGAGTGGAGAAGCAATGAAGTCCATATAGCCAATCTTCTTCTAGCTTTGAAGGATGCAGTGTATGATGCTGAAGACATTCTTGATGAATTCCGATGGTACGAGCTAAAGATGGAAGTTGAGGGCAATGTGATTCAAGCACCTTCCGTGGACTTCTTTAACGATGTCATTGAGGGCAGCTTCAACAAGGTGGATGCAATTCAGAAAAGGCTAGGTAATCTCTGTAATCAATTACACAACATGGGTTTTGCGAAGTAGCGCGAACGTTTTTGACAAATGTATCAGGCCAATTACAAAGTTCTTTCCCACCGAAAAGAAGATACTTGGTCGTGATAAAGAACTGAAGGAAGTAATCACATTACTCAGTGAATCAATGAACAGTAGCAAGGTTTGTTCTAAACGAAAGAGAATCAGTACTGAAGCTGCTGCATCTACAAGTAGCCAAGCTAGTGTGCTAGACAATTGTGAGCCCAGGATAGCAAGTGTTCCAGTTTTGCCAATAGTTGGAATTGGGGGTGTAGGAAAAACTACATTGGTCCAGCATATCTGCAAGCATCCACAAGTTGCATCTCGCTTTGACAAGATCATTTGGATTTGTGTCTCAGACGACTTTGATGTCAAGAGGTTAACTAAAGAGGCCCTACATTGTTTAACCGGCGGAGAGGTAAAAACTGATAATTTGGATGCTCTACAGCATTCTCTTGCTTACGAACTGAGCAAAAGAACATTTTTGATGGTCCTTGATGACATGTGGGAAGATGCTTTAAAGGAAAATGGGCATCGCTGGCAAAGATTTTGTGCACCTCTAACAAATGTACGTCAAGGGAGTATTTTGTTGGTGACAACCAGATCAGCAATGGTCGCAGAGAGTGTGCACACACTAGATCCATTTCACTTGGAGTGTTTGAAGGATGATGTTTTTTGGGATTTCTTCAAATATTGCATTTTCGGGCATGAGGTTTCTCATTATGACCCTGATCTAGAAGAGATTGGTAGAAGCATACTTCCCAAGTTGAAGGGATCTCCTTTAGCTGCTAAAACACTTGGACGCCTCTTAGCAATGAGGTACGATAGCACACATTGGAATAATATACTAAACAGTGAACTGTGGGAGCTTAGACAAGACGATACAGATATTTTACCAGCTCTTCGGTTGAGCTACATTTATTTACCATTTCATTTGAAGAGATGCTTCTCATTCTGTGCTATCTACCCCAAAGATTACCAATTCAGAAAGGAAAGGATATCAGAAATTTGGGTAGCCGAAGGCTTTGTTGCACCTCAAGGTAACATTCCACTTCAAAGTATTGGTTGTCAGTTCTTCGAAGACCTCATAAACCGGTCCTTCTTTCAGAATCTTCCTGATGGTACATATGTAATACATGACTTGATGCATGACATGGCACAATTAGTCTCAATGGGTGAATGCTTCTCTGTCCACAACACAAGTGACATCAAAAAAATTCCAGAAAATATTCGCCATTTGTCAATACTAAACACGGATGTTGACTGCTCTAACTTACTGAGAATATGCAAACACAAAAGGCTACGGACCTTATTTTGCTACAAGAGTTTGATGAATAGGGATGCTATCATTAACCATTGGTTTAGTGAACTTCAGTGCATGCGAGTGTTTTTTTGTGAGTCTGTCGGCTCTGTGTGGGAACTACCAGAGACTATTGGCAAATATGAAGCATCTTTGGTATCTTGCTATCTCTGCACAAAATATATCTGTATTGAGGCTTCCTTCTACATTATGTTGCCTGTACAATTTGCAGATATTATATGCAAAAGGGTTGCAAGTTTGAATGCTTGCCCAGTGATATTAACAAATTGATTAATCTACAGAAATTGGAATCACTTACACTAAAATACCATCAAGGGCATACAACACATGTTGATGCAGCTGCAGCTAAGTTGATAAAGAACTTCAATTGTTTTCTTGAAGATTTGGTTATTTGCAATATTGGAAGGATGAACAAGCAGGACGATCAGCAGAATCTGAACTGAAGAATAAGGAACATCTCAACCGTCTCAGCTTGCAGTGGTCTTAGTTGACATCTCCAGAGCACAATGCAATACAAGTGCTTGAAACTCTACATCCTCCAACAAATCTGAAAGATCTGGGCCTTGTGTTTTATCCAGGTGAATACCTGTCTAGCTGGTTTCATTCACGCAAAATGCCGAACTTAACATCACTCCAGTTTGCTAGTTGCAATGGTCTCGAGAGCATTTCATTTCTTAGGATGTCACAGAGTGTAAACAACAACAATGGCATGCCAGGTGCTGGTGGCATTATTTTCCCCATCCCTGGAACACATAACCATTAAAAGGATGCCCCGAAACTTAACAAGCCTTGAACATTGTTTGAATCCCTCTTATGTGCCTGCAGTCAGAAAAATAGTAATTGCGGATTGCAAAAGGTTAGTGTCATTGCCAATTGAAAGACTCGGAGATTTTCATCACCTTGAAGAACTGAAGGTATCAATTGTCCAAATATTAATTCAGCAAATTTGTCGTCGTCCTCCCTCAAGACTCTTGAGCTGGAAAGAGCGGGGAATCTTGGATACAGTATCGAGTGCTGCTCTCTCTCCTACATACATTTGTCATCTTCATGTTGTGGAGCGATAATCTCCCGTTACTCAGGAATTGTGGATTCAGAGTTGTCCGGACCTTGTGTCGATCGGTGGACTAGATGCGATTGCAAGCATTAGGAAGGTTAGAATTGGGGCCTGCCCTAAGTTGACAGAACTGAAGCAACCTCTGAGGAAAGGCGACTTCTAGCTTTCGTGAGTCTGTGCACTGCTCAAGCAGGATCAACACAATTAGATTCTTCTCCTTTTCTAGAGTTAATCCTTTCTTGCAATGTAATGTAATAAATAACCAAATAGCAACTTGGTGCACAAAAATAGTGTGGGTCGCTAGTTTTCTTACCGTAGTATTTTGGGGTTTTTTACTGGTTTTTTAAGATAGTTTCATATATTTGGTTGACTGTAAAATTGTCGTGTCTCGCAAGGACTTTACTATATCCATCGGCAAACCATGGCTTAAAGATGTTGTCATCTTCCTTATCTCTTATTCTTTTTCTCTATTCTTATCTCGTGATTGCAAATTTCTATTGAGGCCAGAGCCTTCGATCTCATCTTGGTTTTTTTTAGATAATGGATAATCTGATCCGGCCTCTACATCCGTGGATGTACACGTAGAATTATTACAACGAAAGGCATAGCCTTTAACAAAAACAAAAAGAGTCATAACAAACGGAAAAGGTTTTTCAAACGATCTCATCTTGGTAAGCTCCATTTTTCTACAAAACCACTTTTAAATTATGATATATTATCCAGTTCATTGGTGGATCATCTCGTATATTCTATTATTGATGTATAGACATATAGTTCCTTTCTTTTGCCTGTAGTATGTTTTTCATGTTTGTTGGAGCTTTTCATGTTTGTATATATATTCTATTATATTATTCTATTATTTTGAGAAATGCTTTCATGTTGATTGGAGCTTTTTCCTGAAGCAGGCATTGGCCAACCCTTCCCAAAAAGAACCATCAGTAACACCATCATAGTAACACCATCATATGGTGATTTCAGACTTGTGCTTCCCATGGCACCATGAATATTGCACAAATGTCAGCTATGACGTAATCAAATTTATTTCTCGTCGTGATCAACTTCTCACGCATACATATTGGGAATCAGTGATCCAATCATAGAACCCTTGCTAGTTTATTTTTTAAAAACGGTCGTAATCCTTGCCTGTCTCAAATCCCGCCGCCGCCTTGTTAACAGCGGTCGTTAAGTTGGTAACAGCGGTCGGTCCCTTGCGCCTTGCCTTGCCCCGTACGGTCTTCAGGAAAGGAGCCCTCCGGGTGCCGCTCGCCGGCCGGCGGCCGCAGCCAGGATCCAACCCGATCTCGTCCCGGTTCCAGCTCGCCGGCTCCGTTCCCGGCCCAACACGCCAGCAGCCAAAACACTCCAACCTCACCCGGCCAGGCTCTTCGCTCGCGGCCTTGCGAGCCGTCTTGGCCACTCCGCCGCCACCGCCGCCGCCGCTGCCGAGCGTGCCCGGCCTGCTCTGCTCCCACGGACGGACCGACCGGTCAAAACTCGCGATAGCGTAGTGCGAATTTCCACCACGCCGCCCTGGCACGGCACGACCACGACTGCATGTCATTGATCAGCAAGGTGAGAGATTCGTGACGCTGCACCGCACCGCTCCCACGCGGCCGACACCGCTGGTCCGCAAGCTGCTCAACTCTCCCCAGTCTTCGTAGCCACAGCGAAAAGCGCAAAAGCCAGTGGAAAAATGTGGCAAAAAAAAAGGCACAGGAATCAGCGGGCGCCGCGCCGTCCAAAGTATCCGCACCGGCTACTGATGCTGGCTTGCGCGCTGGAGCGGAGGGAGCGGAGGGCTTGGCCGCTTGGGTCGGTCACGGTCACCACAAGGCCTTGGCGCGTCGCCGTCGCCGTCGCCGAGCCCAGCCCCGAGTTTCCTCCTGCCACGACAGGACTCCCCGGGGTCGTCCGTCCCGGTCGCGGCGCCGTGTTCTTACCGGTCATCCGTGCGTCCAGCTTTCTCAGTGCTACGACTACGACGATCCACGCCCCGTCGTGTACCGGACTGCCCAGCCGCTGTGGGAACAGCAGGCGGCTCGAGTTCAGACCCGGGCCACGGACGGAGATCCGTCGCCCGCAGATCGAGCGTACTCCTCGCCTCACCGTTGTGTACGGCGGCCGGACTAGCACCTGTAAACGTGACGATCGAATTGCACGCGTGCAGAGCGCAGTTGCGTAGGTGAATGGTCGCATGTATAGGGACGTTGTCAGTACGTATGCGGCCGGGCCAGACAAGGAGGAGCAGTGCCACCGGCCGGCGACGGGCCACCCTCGTTGTGCCCATGGGGGTCGACAGAAGGGTCGTCATCAACGGTCGCGAAAAACGGCTTGAAGATGAAGCGGGTCAATACTAACAGCATTCGGCGAACATGCAGTTTTTGCAGGTGAATTCGAGCCGGATATGATCGGTGCAGGAATGGGTACAGCAGGAGAACACGTGCGGTGCGGTGCGGTGTCCCGTCGCAGCCTGTACCGGCGGCCACCGTTTTCGTGGGAGCATGGGAAATATAGGGGGAACGGAGCAAAACGATGCCCGACGGCGGTCAGTAGGCCTAGATGACGAGCCAAGGCAATACTGTACGTATACTCGAGTGAAACAATCGTGCGCTTTTTGTTGTACAGTGCTTACTCATTTCTCCAAATTTCTCAAGCGGTGGATAGTAGAGATATTACGATGGGTGATCTTAACTCTTAACAAGATATTGCATCTAGGATTTTGAAGAATTAAATTGTATGATGATCAATGGAATTTTACCGATCCTCGTTGATTTGACAACTTTTTTTTATTAGTCTCCAACTCTCCGTGACCATTTTATTCATTTATGCTTCTTCGTGACTCTTGTACCATGATGAAATGTGATGCCTAATAACTAATAAGAACCTGTAATTTTTTCCAAAGTGAACTTGATATTAGCTAGTACTCCGTATTGATATATGGTTCGAAAATTTGACTATTTTTAAATTCCTCTTTTCAGATAATGGAACAAATTTTCAGCCAAACTCCTCGATTCAACCTAACTAACATTAGCAGAGTATCCACGTTTCACTACACAGATGCTAATGTGCTACGGGAGCTAATTCTCCATTGTCTCTTACGGTAACCGGAGGGCGAGAGTATGCGGCGATACTAGCTGCCGACCAATCGGCAGCGCCCGCGCCACGCCGACCACCACCATAATAGGCCGCGGCCACGGCGAACAGCCCGCGGCTTGCACGAGGTGGCACGGCCTCGGTTCTTCGTCGGCGCCCGTCGTCGTCGTCGCGCCGCGTCGTCGTCGCCGTCCACCTCCCCGTCGCTTTAGGAAGCGCCGCCGCTTCGCCGTCGCTTTAGGTCGGCGCTCCCTCTCCGGCGACCTCCCCTCCTCCTCCATTCCCGCCCCGGTTGGCAGAGCGCCCGGCGGCAGCGCGGCCGTCGGCACTGGCCCGGCGGCGGCGGCTCGGCCGGCGGTCACGCGAGCTCCGGGCGGGGCCGGCCTCATCCGGCGGGGTCGGGTAGGCGGCGGGGGCGTGAAGCTCGTCCATGGCGGCGGCGTTGGAGGTCGGAGGGCGGCGCGGATGGCGGCGTTGGAGGTCGGCCATGGCGGAGGAAGGAGGGGAGGAGAGAGGGGAGGGTAGGAGGCGGGCGCCGCCCGGCGCCCTGCGGCTGCCGGGCTCCGGGCCTGCCCTAAGCGGGCGGGAACGAACGGGGGGCGGGGGCGTTGGGCACGATGAAGAACCGGAGAGGAAGACGACGGGCAGACCTTGCTGGGCCGCTAGGTGGGCGCTGGGCGGCCGCTAGCACGCCCCGAGAGTATGAGTATCAGCAGCTAGAATTAAATCGAACCCGCGAGAGAATATAAACAAGAGAACATCAAAGCTTAACTGAAAAAGCAAAAGTGGAACGTACATAAGATTTAAACCGTGGCCACTGAACTTGCTGCCGCACCGTTGGTGACAACAATTGCCACCATCGCAACCTGAAGCAAGACAAGCAGTATAGGACAGTAGGAGATCCAATCCGTTGCCCTTTCTGCTACGGAAAAAAAAAAAGGCTGAAAACAGCAGGAAGGCACCGGAGCTGGCAAGCAAGCAGACGAGACGAGTATCGAGAGCGGACAACAGCCGGACAGGGACGGGTCCGCCGCTCGCCACGGGCTTGGAACGAGCGAGCGAGCTGAGCGGACACGGACGGGCACGCCGGGACAACGACGGCAGCGAGCGTGCCGGGGAGACGCCGCATCGAGAAGGCGGGCGCGGAAGAAGCCAGCCACGGCCAGCCGGGGAGGGAGACGCGTGCACTCCAGGTCCAGGAAAGCGTGTAGCGCTCGCGCATCATCCATCACCGATTCACCCGAGCGACGAGCCCCACCCACCTCGGTGCGTCGTCACGCCCAGCGTCATGCTTCCACGCGGGCGGGCGTTCGGGGCGGGGCCGCGACGCGCGAGCTGTCCGCCTCCGTCCGCCTGGTCCCGCCCGCGGCCGTCAAAGCTGCTGCTGCGGCTCTCGCTCACCCGACGTGACCACCACCCCGTGGACACGGTACCCCTTTGTTTTCTTGTTATTCTTTTTCCCCCTTCCGTTCCGTGTCTCGTCGTTAAGCACGCGTCGCTAATTAATTAACAGCTTCCGCGCTTTGTTTAGTGATGATGACCCTGGCCGGGCTCCGGATTGGTGCGCGCACGCAACTGCTTTGGGTGAGGCCCCTGGCGGTTGATGACTCGCTCGCCCTGGTTGCCATTCCGGGTGGTGCCAGTGCCAGTGCCAGTGCCAGCCAACGGATTTCTATATTCCGGGTAGTGCTACCACGTACTACTACTAGTCTACTACACGTCACGGAATCAAATTCACTAGTGTCAATATTGCGATTAATGGAGTGGTAATGTGAACGAGAAAGTTAAGTTCACACGCCGTCAACGTTTGGATAAAACCATGAGCGCGAAAAGGATTATGTACCTATCACTGCCTTTTGGAAACAGCCTGTGTGTGTGTGTGTGTCATTCGCTTCTGAGATGATATGTCTGTTCTCGCGTTCATATCATATGACATTATCGAACATCCAAAACAAGGGAAAATTTTGATATGTTGTGGGGTTTGGGTTTCATTTTGCTTATTAAAAACGAGGGAATCTTCGGTCTTAAAACAACCAGATAGGTTCTTATTTACTAACATATTATAGTCGGGCGTGCTTTCAGTTTCATTTACCCGCGGTAGGAGGTAAGATCTCAAATCCGATCCTGGATCGTTGATTTCTTGATTTACTAAATGAATTAATATATTCAAGAAAATAAAAATAAAATCCCCCGCATCCCTATTCACCGGAGGCAATCCCGTCGTTCTAATTTCTCCTCGCCGCATCCCGTGAGTATCGCGAGTGCTGGACGCGGGATTCGTCCTTCCTCGCGCGGCGCGGCATCGTCGGCCATCCTCTACCTTCCAAACCAGGTGCACGGCTCCTCTTCCCATGAATCGAATTTATTTCTCCCTCAAATCTCGGAATCTAATCTCGCGATGTTGCCAATAAAGGCACGGTCATGGGACCAATCCGCAGATTTCCATGGACGTGCAGTCCAAAACACAGAAACCGCCGCCACCTATGCCGCGATTGGAAGCCGGCCACCAACCTCTACGTCTGGGTGCCAGCGCGCCAGAGGGCCATCGAGGACGCGCCGCCGCCGGTGGCGGAGCCGGAGGTGGACGCGCCGTGAAGTGTTGACGCGACGGTCGAATCCCCCTCCGTGTCCGTGCGGCGGGTGGAGCACTGCGACCGCACCCTGCCCATCACCCCCTTTGCCGTTGGAAGAGTAGGCACGGTGAGCGGCGGCATCAGCAGACACGACGAGGTCATCACCGGCAGAAGGAACGTGTCACCTGCATCTAGAACGGTATGTGCTCCACTCCCTACTCCCATCACGGATGTTAAAATAGCGCAAAAATCCTGCGATGGCAATTCGCATGTGGAGCACCGGTGGTGTGGTACGTTGCTCCAGTAACTGCGGTGCTCTGAATCATGATAGGAAGGATTGTACTGTCATTCTGTTCAGTATTTACTTATATACTGTCCTTCGCCGGAGGGTTGTTTCAGTTTCAGACGATACGAGCTTTGTCTCGTTGCCTGTTGGACTGCATATGCAATTGTGCAGTGTCCAGATCCAAATAATTGGAGCTTGATTAGTCTGATGCTCGGAGCTATTGATTGATAAAAAAGAATCAGTAGCAGCGTGCTCCATTGTTTACTTACATTCCTGTTCGTAGGTGCCTGGCTCGTGAGATCAAGGTTGGCAATATTCTAGAATTATTTGCATCTGCATGTATAGTAATCAAGGTTAGGAAAATTATTTGATGTTGAGATCAAGGTGCTTAGGTTTAGTCATTGAAATACCGAGCTAGCAATGACAACTTTTTGCTACTGATTGCAACACACTGTCGATCCAAAACCATCGGTGCATGAGGTTCTGGTGTTTTTCAGCATATACTGTTAGTACTTCTAAAATTTGTCCCACTTAAGATTTGACAATAGCCTGACATTAATTAGTACCAAAAATTTGTGGCAATTGCAAAATTCTTAAGTCAATGAATATTTATTTGGCCCCGTTTAATTTCTTGCCAGCTCCGCCACCGATGCTGTCCCCCTGTTCACTGGTGGCTTTGTGTTCTGTGTCCTGCTGAAAAGGAAATTCAAGTTCTAGATTCTTTCAATCGGCCAACACATTATTATGAACAAGTAACAGAAAATTTGGTATGTGCATTAATTTGTGAAGCAACTAAGATACAATTGACGATCTGTTGTACAAGGTACTGACATAAACAATCTTGTAGAGAATTGGAATTTATTCACTTTTGCAAGCTGGCAAGTCTTCAATGGACATGTTCAAGTCCAGGTGGTCTAACTATGATATTTTAAATTGGGAAGTTGTCGTGAAGAAGAACATTTCACGGCAAGGTGATGGGTAAGTGTCCTTTATGATTCTATATGTCGTTCATAAATCATAATTTGTAATGAACTAATGTTGTTAAGTTACAAAATTGTAATCGCAGGTGTTCATGTGAAATTTTTGCAATAAAGTATATGCAATACTGGAATGGGAGTGAAATAACAAATACGTTCTCTCAAAATAACATGGAGACATTTAGAAAGAAGATGCCTGCAGAACTAATACTTTCGCCCTTAAATAGTCTTACTAGCATCAAAGATCATGTAAATGTCATGCACAACTTTTAGGTTGTATCTAGGAGTACGTACTAGAACAGGTTCTGTTAAAGGTGGTCTAACTATTTTCATTAGTGGTACTCCTTGTTTGTGCCTAAAGTAACAGATTCATGTTTAAGGTCATGTTGCTACTACTTGTGCTGTTAAATAATAAGAATACTATCTCTGATTCTCTGGACTCAAGTGCTGCAGAAATTAGTATCATAATATCTACACGGATGCAAGTAAAATACGAACATGGGAAAAAGCCAATGTCAGTGACTCAGCGCCGCTTGTGCCTGGAACTGGTGGCGGCGTCTACGTGAGATAGATGCGACCTGTCGCCATGGCAAATGCTCCCGTAGCAGTCCTATCTCCGACGATCTACTCCATCTATTATAAATTGGAATAAGCTTTTTTAAGGCAACGGCATTGAATTTCAAATTTGAAAAAAAAATGACATGTGAGGCCCATTGTAATAATAAAAAAAATGTCCATCCGTAATTCCCTAAACATTGAATTTCAAATTTGAAAAATTCAAATATAGTATTGCATGACAAGATGGTTTCAAGTAAAAAACTTGCCCACTACAAAGTTTAATTTCCTCTCGGGATCAATGTTTATTTCAGTTGTTTCTCCATCATAGGCCTTTTTAAAAAAATTCAAATTTTGAATGTTAAAAAATCAAACTTATTTTGCATGACAAGATGATTTCAATTCAAAAACTTATCAACAACAAAGTTTCATATCTTCTCGGTATCTACAATGTTTATTTTTTGTCATTTGTTCATCTCACATAGTGTTAGTAACATCGTTCACAAATCTTGTATCTCTCCCTAGTAGTTTCATAAACTATATGAGAGCTATTTAGATTTCGTGAACCATGATACTATCACTTTGTGAAATGAAGAATTGACCAAAATAAAAATTGTACATCTTCATGAGTTATACAACTTCTATGTTTATGATTTTTTTAGATGAAGTCATTTAGTGTTCGAAATGACGTCTAAAGTTGTCATTTTTAAAATTTGAATTTCAAAATGTGCACAAGAAACGGTGAATAAGACAATAGCGGTAAGCGCATAATAACTTGATGGATCATGATTTTGGAAAAATTTAGAAAAAAAAAATCATCACATTCGGAGTTCATATGAGGGAGAAACGACTGGTTACAAATTTTTGCCATGGATTAAAAAAAAATAAGTGTTCTTCAACACACCTAACCACACACACTAATATGCATTAATAAACTAGTTACACATTTTGTTTCTTTTTAGCATGTGTAGTGCTTGATGAATATCAAGAATAAAAAAAAAAAAAAAAAAGGACACCACACATGCGTAGTGCTTGATGATCAGGCATCAATCTATGTCGGCAACCCAGGTCTCTGCGGTCCTCCTCTCACAAAGAAATGTCCAAAAACTAACCAGGTCCCCGCTGCTCCAGAAGATCACAAGGATGGAAGCGACAATTATATAAGGCAATGAATATCACGGATAAAAAATAAAAAAGATTTTCCATATCATACGGATTACACATGCATAAAAAAAACTAAAAAAAATATATTTTTTAAAACTTTCCTTATTTACCCTATTTTGTAAAATAAGAAATCAATAAATACTATTACCTCCTAGATGTAATAGATGATCGTCCGATCGGAAAAAAATGGACGGTCCACGGTCGTTTGGGAATGTACCGTAGCAATTGCCATTATAGTCGTCTATAGTTCCGTGTGTGCTATGTTATGAAATCTTCAAGAGCTAGTTATTCCACCACAAAATTTTAAAAATAAACAAACGGAAAAGAACATGCAAGAATATACTTTGGCTATGTATTGCATGGTTTGGCTTTCTCTAAGCGGCTATGTTTTTTTTTTTTTTCCTAAAAAATGAATTAATTGGGTTGGTCCTAAATTCATAATGAGATCTAAGTTTGTTTTAAGGTGCTGCCTAGATAAAAACAGAATCAATTGACATATTAATGTTTTCAATATAGCTTTGTTAAATTCTGTAAGTTAAAGCAATGGTATGCTTAGACTTTTTTATTACTAGGTGGACACCCCACGCTTTGTAGTGGAACCATTGTAAGAATAATTCTTGCATCTTCATCTAGGCATGTAAGAGCGCCCCCCCCCCACCCCAAACCATGTACAAGTAATACTTGTGGTGAAAACCAAAATGTTTCTTTTAGAAATGTTGTTAGAATAACAATCGCTCAAACCTATCCATATCTTTCGTAAATACAAAAAAACATGGTATAGAAAATACAACGGAATGAGACGCGATTTATGCCATCGTTTTCGACCCTAAATGTGGGAGGGGCTTGAGCACTCAAAGCTTGCACCCTAGTTCGACACGTTAGATCTATACCTCCATATGCAGTAATCATTTGTGATTGCCTAGGAAATGTAACACTATGCATGCTAGAGCGACCTATGTACCAATAACAATTCTTGTTTTTCTTCACGTAATTGTTTTTTTTACACAGTAATGTTAATATTCTTTTCCATAGACTAGACCTTAGTTAACATAGTTTTGGCATTAGAAAAAAACTTAGAAATGGTTACATTTATTTTTGCACCAATGAGTAACCCAATTTAAAAAGATACCACTAAGAGTGAGTTACTCACGTGCGATTATATTCTCTCCGTATTTAATTCTAAGTAACCTTATATGTTTTATAGGCTAGTAGTGTTATGCTATAGAAGGTTTACCACTATATACTCCGCCTTCACCTCATATCTTGTAGTTATACCATACCATCTTTGTCTTTATTTGCCAAGCACACGCCTACATTAAAGGCATGTTTTCACTTATTCTCTCTTTTAAAACACTATTGAGTGGTCAAAATCACCCCGTTTATTGATCACCGTAACAGTAAGGGCCCTCTGCAATATGTTGGTTGAGACTTTGAGTGGTGCTAAAAAGAGAGAGAAAATTGAAGCACCACTCTCAACACTAGTGATACTAACTTTGAGTGGTGCTAGAAAAAATGGGAGCGGTGAATGTAGTTGCACCGGTACCATTTGTGTTGTGTAGAGACAAATAGAGAGGGAGCAAGAGAAACAAGGAGAGCATGCAGCAGCTTTTTGCTACACTATGAATGTATCATGCATTCTTGACACCAATGGCGATGCGTACACTGCAGTTGAAAATTATATCACATCTACGTGGCCTAACACCACCTATAGAGCGTGGAGCTATATAATCATCGGTCGGTGGTCAATCCATTTCAATTTAAGTTCCGGCCTACTGTATACCAGTCAAACCAATAGCGCGCACAACACACGATTTGAATATGAGCTGAATCCCGCCCCGTACGGAAGAAAGAGCGAGGAGGAGAGCAGAGTAGTACTCCGTACTAGTAGAACAGAGTACACGGCACTGGTGTGTACAGCCGCCGGGTGAGCCAAGCGACGGCGCCACGCAGATGCGTCCCCCACGCCACGGCCGGTCCCACCTGTCTGCCTCACAAACCCGGCCCCACCAACCCAGCGCCGTCCGCGAGCAGGAGCCCTGCCCCACCCGCTGCTGTTGCTACTGACCGCGAAACCGACCACTCGAATCGGCGTGGCGGATAGAGACGGGCGCGTGTGCTACAAGCCTGGCCCAATCGCGCGAGCGCACACGGACAGCGAGCGCCACACCTGACCGGACACGAGAGGCCACTCGGCTTTACTCGCTTTCTCCGTTCTCCCCAGCCGCGTAGGCCGCGGTTGCCCGCGCGGTCACCCACCTTCCCTCCACCTTCCTCCACGGGATACCGCGTGCAACGTGCTCCTCCGCCCCGGTACCTATATATTCACTCCACCCCTTGGCTCCCCTCCCATTCCCAACCTCGACAGCACTTCCTCGACAGATCATCATCCGGAACCCAGAGCTGCTTCTACTTCTAGAAGAAGATCGACAACATTCGATCGATCGGCCCTTCCTTACAGCCTCCACGCACACCGGCATCAGCATCACCTAGATGAGCACCTCGTACACCGAGGCGCAGTTCAGCTCCTTGTTTGACCTGCCAGCCGGAGACGACCTCACGTCCTGGTTCACGCACCTGATCGGCGACGAGCAGGCGGCGCTGCCGGCGTTCCAGGCGCCGGTGGCGATGGCCGACCCCAGGAAGAGGAGCGCCGACTACCACCACCTCCTGGAAGGCCAGGCGTCCGGGGTCAAGAGGCAGCGCTCCCCGACCACCACCAGCTCCGGCCGGGAGAACAGCGCCGGCAGCAATGACGGCGACCTCGAGCACACGTCCGCCGCCGGTGCCGCCGCCGCCAACGCGGGCAGGGCGGCGGCCGCCGGCTCTGGGTCAAGGAGCGCGACCACGAGTGGTGGGACCGGATGAGCAGCCCGGCGTGCCCCGAGGACGAGTTCCGCCGCGCCTTCCGCATGTCGCGTGCCACCTTCGAGGCCGTCTGCGAGGAGCTGGGCGCCGCCGTCGCCAAGGAGGACACGATGCTGCGCGCCGCGATCCCCGTCCGCCAGCGCGTCGCCGTCTGCATCTGGCGCCTCGCCACCGGGGAGCCGCTCCGCCTCGTGTCCAAGCGCTTCGGACTCGGCATCTCCACCTGCCACAAGCTCGTCCTCGAGGTCTGCGCCGCCATCAAGGCCGTGCTCATGCCCAAGGCCGTGCAGTGGCCTGAGGCGCCCGACGCCGCCGCGGGGGTGTCGGCGACGTTCGAGGCCGCGTCGGGGATCCCTGCCGTCGTGGGCGCCATGTACACCACCCACATCCCCATCATCGCGCCCAAGGCCAACGTCGCCGCCTACTACAACCGCCGCCACACGGAGCGCAACCAGAAGACCTCCTACTCCATCACGGTGCAGGGCGTGGTGGACGCGGGCGGAGCATTCACGGACGTCTGCATCGGCTGGCCGGGATCCATGTCCGACGCCGACGTGCTCGACCGCTCCGCGCTCTACGCGCAGCGCGGCGCCGCGGGTCTGCTGCAGGGCCAGTGGGTGGTGGGCGGCGCCGGGTACCCGCTCATGGACTGGCTGCTGGTGCCCTACACGCACCAGAACATGACGTGGGCGCAGCACGTGTTCAACGAGCGGGTGGACGGCGTGCGCGCCGTCGCCAGGGACGCCTTCCAGCGCCTCAAGTCACGCTGGGGATGCCTCCAGAAGCGCACCGAGGTGAAGCTGCAGGACCTCCCCGTCGTGCTCGGCGCCTGCTGCGTCCTCCACAACATCTGCGAGCGCGCCGGCGACGCCGTCGACCCAGACATCGCGTTCCAGCTCTTCGACGACGACATGGTCGCCGAGAACCCCGTGCGGTCCACGGCGGCCGTCGCCGCGCGCGACAACATCGCCCACAACCTCCTCCACCGCAACAGCAGCGCCGCCGCCGGCCCTGGATTCGTCTTCAAATGAAATCTGAAGGCGGCAGGGATGTGATGAAAAACGGCTCATTTTCATCTTTCAGTAATTAGAAATCTAGGTTCTGTTAGTCATGGTAAATTTGTCGGACGGAGAACAGAGGGCGATTCTTTCTCTTTTTTGTCGCTTGTAATAAGGGAACAGAGCAAAGGAAGGTGATGATAGCGATACATACATAGGGTTCAAAGATACAGTAGGTGATTGTTTGATAGGATTTGAGATTGTTCTGCATTTTTTTTTTTTTTTTTGTAGAATCAAAGATTCAATCATCATTTTTCAGATCTGGTGAGACTGTAGCCTGTATAGTCAATATACTGTTGTGCAGGCTATTTTGCCCCAGACTTTGTAATCAATCAGTTAATAGTAATAAGCAGAAGTTGATTTCGCCTCTCCAACCTCAGAATCAGATTCCTCCGTGTTCTCCATGTGTACACGCGTTATTGTTTGGATTGTTCCGGGCCAAGCAACACAAGGGAGATGTTTATCTGAACAAGGAAAAGGAAGGCACGAGGAGATCTTTGAATTGACCATAGTCAAAGCAGCCATATCGTTCTTTTGTTTAATAATTATATATGGAAATAAACTCTGACGGATCCAGGCAGCATAAAAGAAACCTGATGATGCAGGCTCAGGCTGTCTATTAGGTGGCACTAGTACCAACACGTACTATCTCTCTCTGTGAACTTGAGATGATCAGCTGAGCAAGGAACCTTTAGATGGCAAGGGGCCTGGCCTCTGTTAGACTGTTACCGGCTTGCTGCTTGTTTTACAGGTTTTACTAAAAGAAACACATTACAAGATAATTAGCACATTAAATGCTTCGAATATCTGGTGGTCACAGATACCTCTCTTTGACTCGGTTATTAAAAGAGAGAATTTTTTCTTTACTATATCTCACCTCAAGGAAATGCTGGCGCAAATTTAGTTCCAAAAACAAATAAAATTCTGCCATCAGAGTCTGAACACAGAGCACAGAAAGTGCAGGTAACTTTGGGAAGGTCGGCACGACGACGGTCTGAGTCGCCTGGTTCCAGTGCTCCGACGACTATTACCAGGCACCAGCTCTATTAGTTGACAGGAGCACTTGTAATTAAACCGCGGGAACGTCGTTTTCTGTATACATTCAGATAATAATAACAAGCCAACGCATCGCTGTAAAAGCAAATCAAAGAAGCAGTCACATAGAAGAGTTGACCTACTATGTTGTGCCAAGAACAAACCTGCAACTAGTACCACCAACTTCCAATTTTTTTTTTCCTTAAAAAAAAAAGGCGACTTGTAAAAATTCTAAAAGAAGCACCTTTGTTCACACCATGAGAGGGATAAAAGCTCTGTCACTCTGTGTTTACGACACTAACGATGACAAAGCAACTCCATTAGTACTTATTAGTACTAGAATTAAGCACGGGTCTCCTCTTATGGCACTACTACGTAATGGAACTTCCGTGGCGGGCATTTTTCGATTTTTTTTCGTGGCGGCATTGGGTCCGCCATCGAAAAGGGGTCACGGGTTGTCCAACGATAACCGTGGGCGACTTCATGCCCGCCATGCAAAATCGATTAACCGTGGGCGGACTTTTAACAATGCCCGCTTACGGAAAATAAGATAACTGCGGGCGGTCTTCTTACAATGCCCGCCATGGTAAATAAATAAAAAAAAAAAAAAAGAAAAGAAAAATCCAACCTGAAACCCTAACGGGCCCCGCGGATTCGGGCCGCGGCCCGCGGTGGGTTTCGCCTCGCCCGGCCGGGCTCGCCACGGCCGCGGCGTGGGCTCCGCCGCCGGAGGGAGGAAGGGGCGGCCGGATCCGCGCGCCCGACCTCGCCCGCGGGAGGCCGCCCGCTCGGGGAGCCGCGCGCCGGGGCCGGGGCCGCCGGGAGGGGCGTCGGGGAGGGACCGCCGAGGAGGGGTCGGGGTGGGGGGCGCCGAGGGGGGCCGCCGGGGGGGCGCCAGGGCGCCGGGGCGTCCGAGGCCGCCGCGCCGGGAGCCGCTACGGGAGGGGGGCCGGGGGGTGGGGGCCGCCCGGGAGGGGGTCGGGGGGCGTCGGGGAGCCGCGCCGGGGAGGGGGGCTTGTGGGGGGGGCGCGGGAGGAGAGAGGGGAGGGAGGGGCGCGACGGAAAGGAGGGGGAGGGAGGGGGGGCCTGCGACGAGAGGGAGGAGAGGGGTGTGAGGGAGAGAAGTGAAGTGTTGGTATATATATTTCGCCAGCTTTTTTCCGTGGCGAGCGTATCAAAAGTCCGAACCGTGGCGGACTTTTTAACATGCCCGCACCTTTAAAATCCCTATTAACTAACTGGCGATTGACACACAATGCCCGCCCACGGTTAATCGATTAACCGCGTGGCGGGCATTACCGGCGGGGGGCTGCGAGGCCAACTATTTTCCGTGCGGTTTTTCTAAACGCCGCCACGGAAAATAATAAAACTAAACACCACGCAGCTCAATTCTGTAGTAGTGTGGATCGATCGAGTTGACTGCATGGGAACGCATGTACCACGCACCAAAGCTCCGTATGGACGCAGGTTGTATTTCAGATCGCGAAAAATCTACCAACCAGATCAATAGATCATCCATGGTTGACTAGTGTCCAGTCCAGCAGGTCACAAAGCAAGCAAGCAACGATGACGACGGGGTTGTTTGGTAGTAGTACGGCAATACGGAGAATTGGACAAAAGAGCAGTAACATCACCGGAAAAAGAGCAGATTTGGCCATGAATCTGACGCGAGCATGCCACCGCTAAGGAAACCGTGCCGACATTACTACAGTTTTCTGTATCTATCTACTCAGGGCCTGCTTTAGTTGGCTAAAGTTTCTAACTCTTTTTTTTCTCTCTCTCCATCACATCACATTAAATACTGTCAAAAGACATATGTTCGAAAGTATTTAAATGTAGGTAAAAAAAGAACTAATTACACGTTTAGATGTACATCATGGCGATCTATTCTTTTGAGCCTAGTTACCCCATGGTAGGATAATATTTACCACAAACAAACGAAAGTCTTCTGCAGAGTGCTTCTGAAGGAGTTCGCGAGTTACTTTTGCTAAAGTTTCTAACATCTAAACGAGGCCCAGGTCTCCGACTACAGAGCAGCTCGGTCAACGGTCAACGGTCAAGGGATTGGACACACATATATGAACTGAATCGCCAAAGTCGATATCGCCTTTCAGAAAAGGAAAAAGGGCATGAAATTTGGGCTCAGTTCCTGCGATAAGGGATGCGTCATCCGCAAGTCTTGAAATGATTGGCACCGCACCATCGATCGGCTGGAGTGTGCTGTGGTACAATTTCTTTTTTTGTTTTCTCTCTCTTAACATGATCCGACGAGATTGAGCCTATTTTCATCGAGTACCGAAAGATTTTCTTTTGGAAAGAAAAATAAAAGTATTTCTCCGTGCGCTTCAGGCCTTGAAAACCTCTATGCCCCTGATCTCTCAGTACCCAAGCGACCGACAGCTGCTCAGTGTCCCTGGTACCTGTTTTTTTTAAAAAAAAATATTTACGGAAAGAGGTCCATATATATGAACTGCCGTGGGCTAATGACCTGCCGCGTGGGTTCTGTTTAGTCTGGAATGGATCGGTTTAGTGGAAGCTGGAGACTGGGCAGGTAGCGCTGATCATTAGCCCACGGCCCAAAGCCACGTTTGTTCGCTAGGCTCTCTCCATGGACCCTTTGCCTGTCAACACACACACGGGCCTCTAGTGTCATGCCTTGTCTGGGTCGTCTTTGTCACCTGCAAGAGAAGGTTCCAGTGGGCTTAGCCCGCTTCATGTGGGCTATTTCTACGAACAAGTATGCTTTTGGCCCACACTTGGTCGCTGCCGCTCTCCGTGCCGCCGGCCGGTCGGTTGGTTCGCAATCGCAATCCTCCTCCGCGTCGTGTCTCAACGTGCGCCGCGGCGTTGGAAGTCGTCTACTCGCTCGCGCCTCGCGGTGAGCCGGTAAGGTCGGCCTTGTTTTCCCAATCGCCGTCGCTACACTGACGCATGGGCACCGCACGAACCGAACGCCTGCCGACTGCCGTCTGCGGCTCTGCGCCCTGGCGCCCGGGGAGCTCCGGTTCCACTGTTTTCGTTGGAGTTGGCTCCACGCACAACATGCCGCCGCGGGCGCTGCGTGGACCGTCAACTAAGATGGGAGCGATCAGCGATGGATGGGTGATGGCCACCAGACGTCGTCACTTTGCGGCGCCGGCCGGCGGCGGCCATGTCGACGATGCATCTGTGCTGATGCGCACCTGCAGGCCTCCATCATCAGATTTAATTTAAAATTTCCATGCTCCATGCCACGACGAGCAGGACACATGCACTGTGCGCCGTGCCCGTGCGCGCGAATCTATTCAGGTTAGGCGTGCATGCACCATCGATCGAGCACGATGGGATCCACCCAACGGTGGGTACGTGATCTAGCCCGTGCTAGCTATAGCTAGGGGACGATGGGGCAGCAACCCGGTTGTTTGACTTTCGTAGTAGCTAGCAGAAGACACTAGGGGAGGAGTACCAAGTAACACGTACGTCATCGTTTATAGGCTCTCTTTACTTTGGCGTAGAGCTAGTATTTTTTTGGATTCTCTTCTGCAGTAAACAGACAGAGAGTGAAAGCCGTACCAAAAAACCTAGCTTATACCCAGTTTGGATGAAGATATTGGACTCGAATTGGGAATTGGAATCATGTTTCTTGCTGTTTAGGTGCTCATAGAATTGAGATTTAGAATTGCGGCTGCAGCCCCAATACCTTGGTATTGGGCTAGAGCTAGCTAGGAGCGACCTCTTCCAATATAGAGAGGGTGCGTGATTGGGTGAAATTGGGCATCAATCCACGAGCACCGCCCACCCTCACCGGGTCAAGGTAGCCACCCCGACGCCTCCCATATGTAGGTCACGCCGCTCGCCTCGATCCCTCACACGCCGATCAATGTCGTCACTGTTCATAATCGTACTATTTCAAGAATGAGATGTCGATGATGAAAT